>CAKNXH010058488.1:35277-50314 GCA_932178445.1 Andricus quercusramuli | reverse complement strand
AGCCTGTCTCGAGACGTTTGCAATGTTGAGAACAATCACATAGTCAGGAAGTACGTTCGTCCTGCCTGAGAGCCCGTCTGCAGGCGTTCGCAATGTTGCAAACAATCCACCAGCATTGTGGTTGTCGTGCCTGAGAGCACTGATGCCAATACTGGCGCCTTTTGCTACTGCGCTTGCGTTCGGGCCGCGCACTGGTTGGCCGTAGTTGGCGCGCAATTCAAAATTAGAGTTGACAACAATTCTTGTAATTTTAATAAATAATTATTGAAAAACGTACAAGAATGTATATAAATGGTGTAACTTCTGATTTTAGTCTTCTGAAATCAAATATTTAGTGAAATGTAAGTTATTCTTTGGAAGTCGAAGAAATTAAACCGCTATTCAAAAAATATATGTCTTATACATTTTTTTATCTAAAATCAGAAGTTGTACAATTTATATAGATTCTTGTGCATTTTTCAATAATTATTTATTTAAATTACCAGAATTGTTTTTAATTCCAATTTTGAATTGCGCGCCAACTGCGGCCAACCAGTGCGCGGCCCGAACGCATGCGCAGTAGCAAAAGGCGCCAGTATTGGCATCACTGCCTGAGAGCCTGTCTCGAGACGTTTGCAATGTTGAGAACAATCACATAGTCAGTAAGTACTTTTGTCCTGCCTGAGAGCCTGTCTGCAGGCGTTTGCAATGTTGCAAACAATCCATCAGCGTTGTGTTTGTCATGCCTGAGAGCCTGTCTCGAGACGTTTGCAATGTTGAGAAAAATGACCTAGTCAGGAAGTACGTTTGTCCTGCCTGAGAGCCTGTCTGCAGGCGTTCGCAATGTTGAAAAAAATCCATCAGCATTGTTTTTGTCATGCCTGAGAGCCTGTCTCGAGACGTTTGCAATGTTGAGAATTATCACGCAGTCAGTAAGTTCGTTCGCCCTGCCCGAGAGCCCGTCTGCAGGCGTTCGCAATGTTGCGAAACATCACACAGTCCTGCCTGAGAGCCTGTCTCGAGGCGTTTGCAATGTTGCAACACATCCATGTCATGTCTGATAGCCTGGAAGCGAAGTTAAATAAAAGAAAACAACTAGACAAAATACACAATCTGTCATGAAAAGTGATTTATTCATGCCTGAGAGCCTGTCTCATGGTGCTTGCAATGTTGCAACACATCCACAATCAATATATCTGTCATGCCTGAGAGCCTGTCTCGAGGCGTTTACAATTTTGCAAACCATCACACAGTCAGTAAGTAAGCTTTTCCTGCCTAAGCCTTCCTCGAGGCGTTTGCAGTGTTGCAAACCATCAACCATCATTGTGTCTGTCATGCATGAGAGCCTCCCAGATAGCAGACGTGCGGGGCACGTTACTCGCATGGCATGCGGGGCATGAGTTGCGTGCTGGGTGCGAGGCATATGGGTCGCAATTGGTGAGGGGCACGTACGTGCGAGGCATATGCGACGCACTTTGTGATAGGCGCACGATGTGCGACGCATGTGTGTCGCACTTTTTGAGGGTCATTATATACGTGATATATAAGTATAACAAGCACATTTTTTTATGAAAGCAGTATAGTAAACTATTATTATTGCAATACAATTTATTTGAATATTGATAACTATTATAATTAAAAATTGAATTAATTGATATTGTAAATATGGTTTATTATAGTATAGTTTCAACATACAATATGCATTTTATTCATTTTAAAACTACAATTTCCAACTTTAATCGACTATACAAATAATTTCAATTAGCCTTTTGTCAATTTGAATTTGAAATTAAGTAAATAAAAAAATGAAATTTTTGGTATAATTTCTACTTTACATATTTATTTATGTTTATAACTTCAATTTTTGCTTTCCATTTCAAGTTTAACATTGAATTGAGTTTAAAATGTGATTTTTAATCGTATTTTATTAATTTTTTATTATTTTGAAGTAGAAATAAGAGGAGCTATATTTAAAAACTGCACGCATTAGCTGAATAATATACGGCGCAGGCCCCGTCGCGTCGGTCGAACGGTAATCGCCCGACGCGCCGTATCAGCTGTTGTCGACTTTCGTTGTCTGTTTGGCACTGTTTCGTTTTATTTTTTGTTTTGTCATCCTTATTCTAACTTAACCGCCACTTATTTTCTAATGCATCGCCTTATATAATATCAATAATCTTATTACTACTCTTCTTAAACTACAGAAAATGAGCGATCTTCCCGGGCTTCCGTTTTCTCTTACCATCAAATTCATTTAGACCGATTTGAAAATTCAACATTTTTACTCGTTAGTTTCCTTTAAACAGGATTACCCGTTTGGCTCTGCCCTGATCCCTTGCTTTCTCTTATTTCTTCCAGTTTTTTCATCCACATCACTCCCTGCCCATTACCATCCAAGATCCATCTCACACATTCATCCACACTCAACTGTCCATCTTCCTCTCCTGTACACGTCTCTAACACATGTGCCCATGACTCCACTTCTTACCCACATACTCTGCACAGATTGTCCTCTTCATCCATCCAATATCTACAAGCTCTCACTCCTTCTCCCATTCTAAACCGTATCACCCTATTCCATTTATCTTCCTTTTTCATCTTTTGCAAATATTCTGGTTCCGTCAACTCTTTGACCATCATATACCATCTATTGTACCTAAAATCCATGATCTTTCTCCATCTCTCTTCTCCTTGTCTTACTAATAGCTCTAATTCTATGTTCTGCCAATCCAGAACCCCTTCCTGTATATTACAAACACTCCTCATTTTTTTCCTTTCTTCCTCCCATTTGGAATTTCCCAAATTGCCTCTCGTCTCCTTGTTCCGAACTTCGTCCAAGCATACTTGTGCTATTCTGCTCCCCTCTCCCCTTTTCAGCTTCTCCTCAAACCTCCAGGCTCTCTCAATTTGTCTACTTACCATGTTTTCCCTTCCTAGTTCTTCCCTTATCATGTATCCTGGACAACTCCAAGTAACCCCCATTACCCATCTCAGAAATCTCTCATGTATGATTTCTACTTTCCTATGTTCCTTCCATCCCCAAACCTCCACTCCATAACACAACACCGCCCAAACCAACGCATCAAACAACCAAACCCTCATTATACAATCTTCCTTGAACCTTCTCTTTCCTATACGCCATACTTGGCCCATTACTTTACTCTCACTTTCGATTCTTTTCCTCACCTGCAAATCGCTTCCCCCTCCTGACTCGAACCAAAAACCTAGGTAACAGAACTCCTCCACAATTTCCACTGTTTGTCCGTTCATCTTCCAAACGTAACCCATTTTGGTCTTTCTATTTCTGAAGCACATCACCTTGGTCTTCCCTACGTTCACCGTCAGTTCTTTTGTTCCCACGTACTCTTCGAAAATTCTTATCATTAGGTTCATTCCCTTCTCATCGTCTGCTATTAGAACTACGTTGTCCGCGTATGCTAGTGAGTATAGTTTGCTATTACCCAGGATCGTCCCCCCTTTCTCTTTCTCCTTTAGCTTCTCCTCCACGTCTGCCAGCAGCAAATTAAAAAGTAGTGGACTTAACGGGCACCCTTGCCTTAGACCTCTTCCTGTCCAGAAAACCTCCCCTTTTTCCCTGCGTATCTTCACCCTAATCCTGGTTTCAGTAAAAATGTTCTTTATCCTCTCCACCAGCCCTTCTTCTATACCCCTCTCTTTCATTGCCTGCCATAGCTTTTTTCTATTCACTGAGTCAAAAGCTGCTTTGAAATCTACAAACAAAGCGACTAATTTCCCTCTTTTTCTCCCTAAGTTTCTATTAACCAAGTAGTTGAGTACGTAAATGTTGTCTGTTGTCCCCATCCCTTTTCTATATCCCGTCTGTTTGTGTGGGATACTTTGCTTCTCCTCTATCTGATTCTCTAACCTTTTTCTTAGAATTTCTGTGTATATTTTCTAGCCCACTTGCATGAGAGTGATCCCTCTGTACTCTTCTACCTTCTTACCCTCCCCTTTCTTAACAAGCGGTACTACCAGCCCTGTCATCCACTCCTCCGGCCACCCTTATCCTTTCCAGACCTTGTTGCATATCCTCCACATCACTTCCCTAATCGCTTCTCCTCCATACTTTATAGCTTCGTTCTCCATACCATCCTCTCCTGTGGCCTTGTTTCTTTTCAGTCTACCTATCGCCTCATTCACTTCTTCTCTTGTTATTTCGTTCTCTTCCTCCATTTCTCCCTGGACTGTCTTTCTATTTTCCCCTTCGATCCTGTTTTGTTCTCCCCCTAGTAGACCCTTAAAATAATCCGTCCATTCATCCATTTCTATTTCTTCATTCACGCCCTTCCTTCCTCCTTTTTCCCTGTTTATCACATCCCAGACCCTACCTTCTTTGATTGCTTTTTCTACTTCTTCCTTGTATTTGTCCTTTCCCCTTTGCTTTTTCCCTCCCAGCATCTTCTCATGTTCTCTTTCTCTCCTGTTGTACTCCGCCTTCTCTATTTCTCCTTTCCTCCATTTTCTTACAGACTCTTTCATTCTCTCCTTACTCTCCCTGCATTCCTCGTCCCACCAGCCTCTCTTTCCCTCTTCTCTTCCTTCTTCTGTACCTATCTCATCCTTCACCTTCTCAATCGACCCTTTCAACCTTTCAATTAACGAGTCTACTCCCTCCTCCTTTTCATATTTAACATTCTCCTTTTCCATCTTCTGTTCAAACTCTTTCAATTTATCTACCCCCCAGACTCCCATTTTCGTGTTCCTTTCCCCCCTTCTTTCCTTTCTCCCTCTGCCACGCTTATGGACGCCACCTTTCAGTGTAGCTATTACTGGGAAGTGTTCTGACCCTATCTCATTCCCTACATTCATACTGCATATCATATTACTCATTCTTTCTTCCGCCAGGATGTAGTCTATTATTGTTTCTCCCTTACCTATAAATGTAATCTCTCCTTTCTCATCTCCTTTCATGTTGCCATTACATATAAACCATCCGGTTTCTCCTATTATGTCTAGTAACCTCCTCCCCTCCCGGTCTATCTCCCTATGTTTGGAGCTCCTTATATATGCCTCCTTTTTTTCATCCCAAGTCCCTCCCCCTTGCTCGCCAGTCCAGGCATTTAAGTCACCTCCTATCAAAACCAATTCTTCCTTCTTTTCCTCCATCCACCTCCTTATTACCCTCCAACCTTCCTCCTCCCCTCTTCTTCTATATACACAAACTACCGCTATTTTGACTTTCCCTATTATAATCCTTCTTACCATTGTTCCCTCCTTTTCTTCCCTGTCCTGCTCTGTTTTACCTTTTACTGCCAGTTCTTTTCTCACCCCTGAGACCATGCCGCCCATTCCTCTACCTTTAACGTGCTCCTTCCTTGCCTCTTGCCTTGTCCACACATACCCTTTAGGTAACAACCTTTTCATCCCCTTCCCATCCTTCTCATCCGCCCAGGTTTCACTCATCATAATCACATCCCACTTTTCTAACTCCCGCCAGAAACCTTCATTCTTGTTCTTCAAGCCTGACACATTCCAGAAAGCTATTTTCACTTTTTTCTCCTCCCTTCCCTCCCCTATCCTCCTTACTTTTCTCCTGCCTTGCTTTTTGGAAACCCCTCTGTTTGCTCTCTAGCCTCTTTTGTATCTTCCTTTCTTCTACCTTTCTCAACTCTTTTTCCCTTTTTCCTTATTTCTTCTACTTCCTCGTCCCAGACCCACTCCTCCCCATTTATCCATAGTCTGTCTCGCCCTATCCATACCATGCATCCCTTTTTCCTCTCTATCCATGCTCTTTGTTCTATTTGCCATCTCCTTTTCCTCTCCCTCCAGGTCAAATCCTCTTCAATTCTCTACCTTCTTCCTTACAATAATTTTTTGTTCTCCATAATTTTCTTTTTCTCCTCCTCACTCCCTACTTTTCCTACAAACATTCCTTCTTTTCCTTCCTTCGTCATTCCTAATCTCTTAACTCCTTCTACCCTCACCCGAATTCCAATATCTCTCAGCAGATTTTTGATTTCAATTTCCCCTGTTTCACTCTCTATTTTCAATCCCTTGACTACTATGTTATTTTTTCTCTTCGCCCTTTCTTTTCCTTTCAACCTTCTTTCAATCTCACTCAGTCTCTTCTTCCATCTTTCATTCTCATTTTTCACGTTATCACTCCCTTCTACTTTTCCCTCACTTTCTGTTCCCTTCTCCATATGCTCATTCCTAACTTCTAATTTGCTTACCCGTTCTTCCAGTTGTTTTATCTCCCTATTTGTCTGTTCGTCAATCTCTCTCTGTCTATTCTCTATGGCCTCTAGTTTACCCCATACCTTGTCTTTCTCCTCTTTCCAGAGTTTATCCCACTCTTCCCACTTTTCTCTTACTTTTCTCACTTCCCCCTTAACTTCTTTTCCCTGCCTATTCATATCTTCCAGACTCCTCCTTGTTTCCTCTCTGAACCCTTTTATGAGGGCTGCTAGCTTCTCAAACATCCCCCCATCCCCTCTATCTCTGTCTGGTGTTTTTCTTTTATTCTTCACTTTCTTGTTATCCTTGTTTCTTTCCGAATCATCTTCCTCTTCCTCTCTTTTCCTTTTATCTTCCCCTTCACTGCTAGTCACGTTCCCCTTTTTGTGCCATTCATCCAGACTCCTATTCGAGCCCGCGCTACCTAGCCTGTTGAGGCGCTGTAAGTTTGAAGGTCTCCCGCGTTTCTGGCTCGTGCCTGAACCCCTTCTCTCAGCTGATCCGACCCTGGTCGGTGTCTCGAACGTCTCGTCATCGCTACTGTCACTGTCAAATTCTCCCTTCTCCCCACCAACCGCACTCACAACCTCCTTCGCTCTTGCTTCTTCATCTCCCTGCCCTCTGTCGCCCGTTTGTGGACTTCGTATGGTCATCATACCTACCTTACCAAAGATTCCTCGATGTTTCCCGCTCTTAGCTTGCCTACCTCTTGCCCCCTTTGCCCGACAACTATTTTCTACACCTAACCTCAAAAAAAAAAAAAATTTGCACGTTTCAACTTTCCTTTCTCAAAACTTATTTCCACCCTTTACACACTTGCCTTCACTCACCCTTCTTCCTTTACCCCTGCTCTCCGCACTCACTGCCCTTCCTGCACCCACACACGCTGATTCCCTTCACCAAAGCCAAAAAACGCAACACTTGACACAAAAGAGTTCTCTCACGATCGATACCGGAAACGGAAGCCACGTCTGCGGTAAGTAAAATATTTTTCATGCATACATACATAACCTCACACAAAACACATCACTTTCAGCGTGAATAGTTTTACAAGATTTTGTAAATTAACCTCTTTCAAAGTATAAAATAATAGCAATCAAATAATTTCCTATTTTCAAAGAGGTTAATTTACAAAATCTTGTAAAACTATTACGCTGAAAGTGATGTTTTTTATGTGCCTGTATCTTGTAGTTGCACTGAAAAATATTTATTATTGTTCATACAAACATGCGTAAACTTAATTGCTAATTCGCAACTAAAGTGTATAAATATTCCTTCCACCCATAATAAAAAATACTTTCATGATAAATTACCTTTTCTTTATTTAAAAATATCCATGCAAATATTTTGTGTACCCTCTAAAAATCCTAAATGTGTGCACGCACCATACCCGCACCGGCACGCATGACGTGCGACCCTGACGACGTGCGACACACCTGTTACGCATATGAGGACGCAGCTGTGTCATCCCCTGCGCGCACGTCGTGCGAGAAAACCCGCACGTGATGCGACGCACGTGCGTCGCACCGTGCGCGCACTTTGCTATCTGGGCTGTCTCGAGACGTTTGCAATGTTGAGAACAATCACATAGTCAGTAAGCACGTTTGTCCTGCCTGAAAGCCCGTCTGCAGGCGTTCGCAATGTTGCGAACCATCACACAGTCCTACCTGAGAGCCTATCTGCAGGAGTTTGTAATGTCGCAAACAATCCATCAGCATTGTGGTTGTCATGCCTGAGAGCCTGTCTCGAGACTTTTTCAATGTTGAGAACAATGTCATAGTAAGTACGTTTGTCCTGCCTGAGAGCCTGTCTGCAGGCGTTCGCAATGTTACAAACAATCCATCAGCATTGTGGTTGTCATGCCTGAGAGCCTCTCTCGAGAAGTTTGCAATTTTGAGAACAATCACATAGTCAGTAAGTTCGTTTGTCCTGCCTGAAACCCCGTCTGCAGGCATTCGCAATGTTGCGGACCATCACACAGTGATGAGAGCAATCACATAGTCAGTAAGTTCGTTTGTCCTGCCTGAGAGCCCGTCTGCAGGCGTTCGCAATGTTGCGAACCATCACATAGTCCTGCCTGAGACCCTGTCTCGAGGCGTTGCAATGTTGCAACCATCACACATTCAGTAAGTACGTTTGTCCTGCCTGAGAGGCTATCTGCAGGCGTTCGCAATGTTGCAAACAATCCAACAGCGTTGTGGTTGTCATGCCTGAGAGCCTGCCTCGAGACGTTCGCAATGTTGAGAACAATCACCTAGTCAGTATGTACTTTTGTCCTGCCTGAGAGCCTGTCTGCAGGCGTTCACAATGTTGCAAACAATTTATCAGCATCGTGGTTGTCATGCCTGAGAGCCTGCCTCGAGACGTTTGCAATGTTGAGAACAATCACATAGTCAGTAAGTTCGTTTCTCCTGCCTGACAGCCCGTCTGCAGGCGTTCGCCATGTTGCGAACCATCACACAGTCCTGCCTGAGAGCCTGTCTCGAGGCGGTGCAATGTTGCAACAATCACATAGTCAGTAAGTAAGTCTATGTAAGTGTGTATGCCTTACGATCATGCTCCCCTCGGTAACCCACTATCCGACTCGAAGGACCAAAAAATGTTGATTATTTAATGATGGACTGGCGTGGGGTAGCTAGGGAATCACCTTTAGTCATGTCGAAGTCGACGAACAAGACATCCGAATATTTATCACCATTATTATTAAAACTTCTAAATACCTTGTATCGAATCTAATCCAAAACTATGGGTCCCCGAGCCTATCCAGCAGATAATTCCTTCTGGATCCAAAAAAATGTTTTGTTTGTTGGTGAACATTGGCACAGATGTAGCCTCTGGAAGCTACGACCATGGTCGTTCGGCGAACGATCGATCCCGACACAACTGGAGGAAATACGTCATCCGACTCGTCACTTTCCACGACACCAGAAGATGAACGAGTCGGAAATCACTGAATCCGGCATTAACAAATGAGAGGTAAAGAAAGACTGAATTTAAATCAAAAGACTCAGATACCTGACTCGACTAGAAGGAGCACACTTGAATTTTTGTCGTTGCGACAACCGAGTGGGGCTGCACACGCTGACACCTGGATGGGAACTGGAAAGCCAGAAAAAAGGGTACAAAGTCTCAACAATGGAGCTTTACACCACTACCCTACTCCCTCACTTCCACCAAAGGGAAAGCGCCTGAAACTCAAAGAACAGAGAGAGACCCTCAAGGAGAAAGAGCTTTGGGCGAAAACCATTTGATCAACAATGAAACCCTGAAGGCCACTCACCCAAGAACAACAACATCAAAAGAAATTATCAACACACTCAAACAACATTTTCTTCTGCTTGCGCATCGTTCATTTAGCCAAAGAGCACTAAAAGCGACACACTTCTTCTTATTCAAAAATCGAAAGATTTTTCAATAATATTCTCTGGTGAACCAAAATTTGTGTATGTACCGTTCAGAACTTATTAAAAATTGTATTTTGCCCGAACGTCCTCAAAATGAAATGCCCAATTTATTTTGAAAACTTTTTAATGAATTTCCTACTACACAGACACAAATTTAGGTAAAACATAAAACATTTTCACTCAATTCAGACACCGAAAACGTTTTTTATCGTCGAATAAAAAGCAATATTTCAGTTTTAAATATTTTCATGTAATTGAAAATGAATAAAAGTTATTTTAATGTCAACCTTCTCCAAATATAATTGTAGGAGTACATTAAGAATACATTTCTGATAACATATATCACAGGTTTCGTGCTTAAACACTCGAGAAAGTTGATACAAGACTCTAAGAAAATAGCGAAAAAATCGACATTTTCAAATTTCAATGCCATTTACTTATATACGTATAAATTCATTGGTTCTGAACTGTTTTTTTCTGGTAACCTAGATCACGTAAAAAACTTGTTTGGTCTTCAAATAGAAAGAAGTGTGTGGCTCTTCGTGCTTTTGGGCTTGTTTCGATACTTCATTCCTGACTTAATATCCTTCGTGGATTGAAGGACGTGAATAATATAGTTTCCAGCGATCCATTTATATTTTAAAGTATTAGATGCATCGCATGACCAATCTTCATTTTTATATTAACCGCTATTGAATAATATAAAACCATTTAGAAAATTCTTTTTGAATTTGAAGTCGTCAATTAAATCCAAAAGACCTACAATTCACTGCAGTTGCAGACATTCAATTCAATTCACTGAACAATTTTTCAATTGCGTTTTAACAATTGGATATTAAATGCAATTCACCATATTTGACTTGAATTGCGTTTCACCGAAATTGTCTATTGACGATTTTATTTTTGAATTGCAGTCAATCGATTTTAAATGAATATTTTTCTGCAGGGGTACCACTATAGAGTTTTAAAAACCAGTGTTGCCGATGACCAGAAAATTTCCCTGATTCCGGGTAATTTTGATACTATCGGAAATATTTCAGGACATAAAGAAATTCCAGAACGGATCGGAAAAATCCATTTAAATTATGTTGATTAAGTTCAATTTAATTTTTTAGAAAGTGTTTCAGAATATAATAACCAATCATAATGAGAATCATTCATTTGTAAGTTTCTTAAAGATTTACTTTAGGCTAACACTCGACAGATGAAACTTGTCCCAAAGGCATGAAAAGAAGAGAAAGAATTTACAAGTTTTAAATGTAGCAGAATAAAGAGAAATGGATAAATTTATTAACAAAAAATTGAATGTAAATGTTGATTCACCTTCTGAACACGTAAGTCTAATGAAATGTTATTTCTTAAAATCGATATCATTACAAATAAAAATGTGAGATTAGGTTTTTATCATGTACTAAAATCACAAGATTATCAATTAATGTCTTTACGTAATCTTGGAAACTGTTAGGTAATGCAAATTAAGAACGAAAGAACCACGATTTCTTAAGGATAAGAATAATGTAATATCAAAATTATTTAAATTTGAGAATATATAAGAAGTTTTTGCATCTCCAATTTTATGTTGTTTTTTTAGTTGATTATTTGCATTTATTCAAATGTATGAGAAATTAATTAATCATATAAGCAATCGGAATGTCATAAAAAGTGTGAAGAAACGCATATTGTTCTCATATTTTAGAGCAAAATACAATTTTTTGTACACGAAATCTGCCTAATGTGCCCTAATAGCACGCAACATTTCCGGAACGTGTAAAATGTCCGCCGGTTGGGAATGTTCCAGTGAAATGTTGTGAGAATCTTACTTTATTTAACTTAATAAAATCAACACATACCCTGGGTACTGCACTCACTGGATCTCAATATTCAGAAGCCAACTCTTAAATGGGTTTGTCGGGCGCCAGGCATTTCGTAGCCACTCAAAAACTGTAAAAAATCTCCAAACTCAAAACGCAGAAATTCGATAGGAAAACTTAAATTCCGCACAAATACTACAATGCCTGAACCCAAATGAAAACATTAATAAGATGCAGTATACCGGATAAACATTTACAGCCCAGCCCCTTGAATCTATCTATTTGTCCTAACCTAACTAATCTACAATAGATTAGGCCCTTCCTTTGGTTAACTTCACGACGCTACTCTAAAATCAGTTAATATAACAAAACAAAAAATCTTCAACGCATCTCAACCTAGTTCTGGAGGTTACCCAATCTCAAATTAAACGTAGGGGATATAATCATGTTCGTAGACAAACAGAAATAATAAAAATCTTAACATTTCACAGTGAAAAGTAACTAAACAGGCTTGGTTGAAAGGGTAAACGAAACTCTAGGGGTATTCATGATTCATAAAAGCGGGGGAGTCATAATTCACCAGAAAGTGGTAATAAAAATTTCACAAAAGGGGTGATCATAAATCATCAAATGGGGGGTCATAATTCACCAGAAATAGGTAACCACAATTCAACAGAAGGGGTAGTAATAATTCTTAAAAAAGGGGGGAATCACAATTTAACAAAAGGGTTATTAGTCATAGTTTAGCATTTATAGAAGGGTAACATTGGAATCCGCAAATCAATCCGAAAATATAACCGAGAAAACACCAGAACAACATAATCAACACAAAACTAGATGAGCATAATGCAATAGGTATACAATCAAATAAGATCAATAGCAATCAACAATAAGTAAACCAAGCAATAATAATTCACATCATTCCATAAAAATAAATCGATAATAACCACACAAAAAAATCAATCAAGAACATGAATATCAATAATAGTCCTCATTCAATAAGAATAAACCAACAAGAAAAAATCAGAAAATCGATAAAAAAGAAAGAGATCTGATAAGAACAGTCGTAATTAAGATAATCGACTCTACGGTCAGGCCCAGTCACAGAATTATGTTTCGACTACGTGACATCAAAATTTTCCCAAAAAGAGGACTCCATAAGAGCAAAATCACTGCATCAAAAAAAATCCATAATATTCTCAAAGGCAAAACTCCATAAGAGCTGAAACACTGCCATAAAACGAAACCATAATTAGAACACAAGCTCCATAAGAGCAAAATTACCGCAACATAGAATTGCCACGTGTCGAACCAATTATCCCAGACTAGAACTGATTAAACATTAAGTCTTACCGTAAGCAATCAGCAGCAAAACAGTGTAAGCAATCCTCAAAAATTCCTCGAAAATTCAGATTTTTATCGATCAACAATATCACAATAGTAGCTCTCTTTGGACCTGGAACACTCCTTAGCAGCGGAAATTTTACACGTTCCGGAAAAGTTCCAAAAGTTCCCGTGGAACGTTCTGGGAACGTTGCCGGAACGTTCCGTGCTATTAGTGTAATATTATTTTTAATAAAATAATTCTTAAAATTTTTAAATGATCATGTTTGCATAGAAATGACTAATTTGTCTATTTTGTCATAAATTCGAATAATCCAGACAAAGTTGTTGAATCTTAAAATATTCCCTTCAGATTTGGTAATGCATTGTATTTCGTTATAATTTGAAACCTAATTTAATGGAGGAACAAACCAAATTTCTAAGCATTATTTAAGATATGTAATTTTCGTGCAAGAATTAGCAATTTAAGATGATTTTTGCATCGAAATACTTTTGATTATTTTTTTGTAGGAAAAAGATAAGGAGCAGCAGGCAGATGAATATTCCAAACATAAACTACCGTTATTTTTATGATTGTCATTGAATATCTCGTAAACCGTGAGTGATAGATCAAAATCGATGTCAGTTTATGATATAGATATCATATTATAGTTTAGTACTGTCTGTTCCACAAGAAATGGTACGCGTTTTCTCAGTAAGTTTCAAAGATTTTCATTCCTTTCTTTTATGTCCTAACTGTACGTTCGAAGGGCTACAGCGGAACCACCAATAGAAAATGTGTGGAGTGTCGTGAAGAAGAAACTTGCAGGAAGGCGTGTATTCACCATGAAGCAGCTCTCTCCTTGCTAAAACAAATTTTGTAGTCAGCAAGAAAATAAGTTTTTCAACTAAAATTAGAAAGAAGGATAAGCAAGTTTTCTCTAATAGTTGGCTAAACATCGATGATTTTCAAGGCTGGTTGCAAGAATATCATTCCAAACAAAAAATGGAGATGAGATGGTTTATTGCAAGGTTCCTGCACCGGTTCATGCCACGGATCCTGCGAGGGGACTTGAAGGGCGGAAAAACTATAGGGGGTAAGTGCCTCTTTTTTCGAAAATGAGATTTTTGCATTTTCGAATAGTCTTGGTAAAGGCCCTTATTACTGTGTTAAGGAAATGTCAAAATACCAATTTTTTTTCATAGCTGTCTAAAAACGGTCGGGGAGGTAACTCCAGGGTAGCGGAAATTCTATTGGAGGTAACTCCTCATGGGGCCTTATGGAAATTTCGCGTTTTATAACGGAATGGGGGGCTACACTCGGAATCTATGGGACCGAGGTTCCATATATTGGTGTTACATGACACTAAAGCGTCGTTAGGTTATCGTGGCGGAGAGTTTTCGTCTTCTTCATCGTTCGTTAACGTGGTATTAGTCGAAAACCGCTGACATGCAGTACTTCGTCTGTCACTTTTTCAGGTAAGTACTTTTTCCGGTTAAATTTAATGAAAAGCTGCAGCCAGAATTTTTTTCTATGTACTTTTATGGATAAATCGTGCTATAATGTGACTTATTCTGTTGATTTTTTGCATAGTATGGGGAACAAGAAGATCGAGCGGCGCGAAAGCCGTAGGAAGGGAGCCGCGTACACAATGCAGTCGGACCGGTGTTAACCCTCTTAGTTCTTCCGCTGCCATGGAGATACCTCCGTCCTAGATTTTAAAAATTCGTGGCGCCTTGATTTTTTTATGTAACGGGATATAACTCACAAAGGACATATATCTACACAAGATTCACGTACAAAAAATCACGCACCCTTTGGTACTACATACAACGTATTACGAACGTTTTCTCGTTGCCCTGTAAAATTTCGGAAATGGCACTTACCCCTATAGTTTTTCTGCCCTTCACTTGTGCACAATCCTATAGAGGGACCTGGGTATTCATGTACCTGGACAGGTTCCTTCATTATCGTGGATGTTGCTGCATGACATTTCTAGGGAGGATCCTGTACAGGCTCCTGTGCAAGTGGGAAACATTTGCAAAAAGTATCTATGAACGATCCTTTACAGGTTCCTGAGCAGGTGAGACACTTGCAATATGCACTAGCGGTGCATCACACTTATGGCCATGTCTCACAACCGTTATATATATATTCGACCACACATCTCACGGTTGTGAGACGTGGCCATAAGTGTGACGTACCGTGGTTCTACTGGGAGCCAGTGTCTATAAACAACAATAAAGGGATATATATATATATATGTTTATTTATACTTATGGCCACGTCTCACAACCGTGAGATGTGTGGTCGAATATATA
>CAKNXH010058488.1:0-35177 GCA_932178445.1 Andricus quercusramuli | reverse complement strand
TACTGACCATCAGGCAGCATATTGTTGACAGAATACGTGTACTATCTAACGCTAGGAGAAGTCTAGAGCGGAGAGAGAGGTGTGTCCGAGAAAATCAGCAGTTTTTATCTGACCCATTTACACTTTTCCAAGACCCTTCAATTACTGTCGACCATCTGCCCAAACCAGAGAGGTCGAAACATTCTGGAGAGAAGTCTATGAACTCCAACATCCACTTAAAGAAGGCTGGAAGAACATAAATAGCTTCAAGGAGCCGTGCAATGCCCTCATAACACCGCTCCGGGACCAGATGGTATCAAGACCTTTCGGTGGAAGAAGTTTACTTCAACCCACCAGCATCTGGCCCGAATTTTCACCTCATATATAAAGTCGGAAGAGCCTATCCCGGAGTGGTTGGTGGAAGGGCGCACAGTGCTGCTGCCGAAGACGGGCAAGTTAGCTGACCCTAAGAATTACAGGCCAATAACTTGTCTGAACACACTGTATAAGACCTTCACAGCTATTCTAAATGGTAGGATTGTTCGGACAATTGTACTTGTGTGGCGAGAGATGTATAAACAACACGGCTCGAAGAAAGGCGTAGCAGGATGTCGGGTGAACCTGCTCATTGATAGATGTGTCTGTAAAGACAGAGCAACCTATTAACGATTGATTACCGAAAAGCTTTTGATTCAACCTTCCATAGACTTATCATCTGTTTGTTGGAAAGCTTAAAGGTGCACCCACACATCGTGAGGGGCATACAGAGATTAATGCCGCTTTGGAAAACCAGATTTACTATCTCATCTGAAAAACATCGTGTGATCACTAACAGTATCACCTGTCAGAGAGGTGTGTTTCAGGGCGACCCCACGAGCACTCTCATCTTTTGCCTCACATTATCGCCTCTATCTCTCGCACTTCGCCATGCCGAAGGGTACCCCTGCGGCAAACCTGGTGTGCCGCAGAGCCGCATTAAGGACGTAACATCTATAAAGAATACTCTCCGATGCAGATTCAAACGTCTCATCCGACAGATGTGGTCTTCCGAAATGTCGGCGAGGAACGAAGTACCTGCGACGAACATGCTTGACGTGCCAGTAGTACTCTATTAATTTGGAGTAGCTCCATGGACGAAGAACGAGCTCAGATCCCTCGATATCGGGTCCCGAAAGGTTATGCACATGAACAAAAGCATGCACCTTAAGTCTTCTGTTCCACGACTTTACATCTCACGCCGCCAAGGTGGTCGTGGAATACTGAATCTTGAATGTCTTTAAAACAGAATTATTCTGGGTGCAGCACATATAGTCACAAATGGACAATACCCTCTTCGTAAAATGGCCAGGAAAGACGAAGAAGTAGGCAAAGGGGCGTTTCTGTACAAAGCCGCGAAAGAGGCTGCTGAAACACTCGGCCTTGACTTCAATATCAGGGGTGAGCAAAATGCACCAGTTCTTATCCATCTTGAATACTCACTCCTGAAGGCCCGGATGAAGAAAGAATAGGAGAAAAACTTCCGAGAACAGCTCCTCGACAAGAGGATGCACGGCATCTTCCACAGAAATGTGGAAAAAGCCCGAAAAGTATCCCTGAGCGTCAACAAAATGTTGAGACACTTGCGGGGAAAATGCAGAAGGCGGTCGTCCTTGGGTCGCTCCGGGTCCTAAGGGTGCACGAGACTTTCGCCGGATCATCGTATTGAATTCGCGCAAACTATAACCACCAATCTCACGGTCGTGGGACGTGGTTACAGCTGAAATTTTACCGCGATTTCGCTGGAAGCGGGTGCAATTTTGATTAGCACCCGCTCCTGGCGAAATCATGTGGTTTTCCTTATGACAGACAGATATATATATATATATATATATATATATATATATATATATATACATACATATGGTCGATATATATACATATGCATATACATATACACATATATGGGTAATTGTCAAATTGAAGGCAAACTTGAAGTCCCAATAATATAACATTAACTTAGAAGCTCGTGCCGATTTTTTTTAAATTTTAATAAACACTTATTATCATCCTCTACAGAATGGGCAGTTCCTTTTTTTCATTTCTGTTCCTATTTAATTTAATTTAATATAAGAACACCCGAAACGTCATTACCGTACGGCGTCCCAACCTCACTTTGCACAAGGATAAACTGATTTTCTCCGTTTTTTTAGACAGTAACCTGAAAAGCGCTTAACGTATCAAGTTTGTAAACTTCACATGAACATAAATTTAATGTATGCACATTTTTTTAATTCAAATAAATAATATTTTAAAAGCCTTGATGTCTGTCCCTCAATTTTTTCCATTTCAGAAGTCATTACCGTACGTCTGTTTTTCTAGTAAAATATTGTAGTTACAGTTGAGTAATAAATACAAAAATATTAGGCGTATTGTTTATTACAAGTTTTTATAAAATTGAGCTTAAAATATTAACTCTCTTTTCTGTGAATCCGATATTAAAACTGAAAAGTGCATCTTGACAACAAAAACGTCATTACCGTACGTGCGTTAAAAACCATTTTCGGAGTGAAAAAAATGTATGAAAACAATTCCGTTACTTGCTTGGAGGTGTTTTCCTTCATAAGTAGGTGACTTTTGATAATTAAAATTTGTTATTTTTTTATAAACAGTAAAAAAGGTTAAACTTTAACATTTTTCTCGCATCATTACCGTACGGTACAGTAGAACAGCGTACGACTGATTATATGCGCGTGCCCATGGATTCATTATTATTTCTTATTTTCATAACTGCCCCTTTTGGATTTAAAATAGTTACATGTGAAAAGATCAATTTCCGTTATGAAATATTTAATTCCTAATAATAATATGATTGCCACTGTAGGTGCTGAAATTTGCCTACAATTTGACAATTACCCATATATACATATACATAAACATATACACATACATATATTCATATATACATATACATATATGCATATTAGGGTGGGCCGAATTACACGAATGTTTCCGAATCGAATCGTCAAAAATTGAACACGTTTTGGGATTTTCTCTTAGTGAGTTACAGTAATCGAATTTCGTTCAAAATCGGTATGTGACCTCTTATAAATATCCTTTGACTAAAAAAACATATTTTCCTCGTGTGAAGTGTGCCGGTGCGATCGGCTAGAGCGTTAAAAGCGTTAAAATATATCATATTCAGAACAGTATTACGTAAATATACCTCAACCGCAATATGATGGGAGAGAAGGCAGGATATGAGCCTCAGCGAGGGTTGACCAATGGCCAAGCTGGGTGGGCGGCAGCCGGTTCTAGGATTTCGCGTTATCGCTGCGCGCAACGTGCCAACCAGACAAGTCGAGACGTGTCGAATTTTAGTGTTTTACTGTGCATTTTAGTGTTGATTAGAGAAGCAGTTTGATTGAAAATGACGTCGAGGACGCTCGGCCAAAAACTTCATTGTCCTCTATTTGGACCGCCTAAAAGTCTGAACAAACAGATTCTTCCTTAACATGCTGATGTTTTACTACACTGCCAGCATGTTAGATATTCTTTAGCCCTGGCTTTGGCCAGTCCAAAACAGGATGTCAGCTCCTCTGCAATAGCTAATGTCGTTGCTGATGATATAGGGTCCATTTACGCTAAGGCATCTTTGCCAAGGGTATCTCGCGCGAGAATGATACAACTTATTAAAACTCTTCATGATAAGTATTACTACATCCGTAACAAGTTAAACAGGGACCAAAAATACCTGGAAACACAAAAGGAATACACACAATACATTTCTGACTGTTAAATAAAGTTTTTTGACAGTCAGAAATGTATTGTGTGTACTCTTTTTGTGTTTCCAGGTATTTTTTGTCCCTGTTCAACTTGTTACGGATGTAGCAATACTTATCGTGATGAGTTTTGATAAGTTGTATAATTCTCGTGCGAGAGACCTTTGGCAAAGATGCCTTAGTGTAAATGGACTCTATCATCAGCAACTACATTAGCTACTGCAGAAAAGCTGACATCCTGTTTTGGACTGGCCGAAGCCAGGACTAAAGAATATCTAACATGCTGGCAGTGTAGCAAAACCTCAGCATGTGAAGCAAGAATCTGTTTGTTCAGATTTTTAGGCGGTCCAAATAAAGGACAATGAAATTTTTGACCGAGCGTCCTCGACGTCATTGTCAATCAAACTCCTTCTCTAATCAACACTAAAATGCAACGTAAAACACTCAAATTCGACAAGTCTCGACTTCTCTGGTTGGCACGTTGCCCATTTTTCGAAACTTTGAACGCGATGTGCAACTGGAAGATATGGTTTGATTGAGGAAAAAAATTTTTTATTGCGATCAGGGCGACGAGTAGCACCATTTTTCGCGCTATTACGATTCGATTCGGAAACTTTCGTGTAATTCAGCCCACCCATGTATATCGCATATAAATGCGAGTTTCCCACGTGCTCCGGAACCTGCACATGATCCTTAGTAGATACTTCTTGCAAATGTGTCCCACTTGCACAGGAACCTGTACAGGATCCTCCCTAGGGAATTTATTGCAGCAGCATCCACGATAATGCAGGAACCTGTACAGGTATTTGAATACCCAGGTTCCTCTACAGGAAAGTACGCAATTTCCCTCGCAGGATTCGCGGCAGGAACTGGTGTACAAGAAACCTGCCTACTTTCCTGTACAGGAATCTGTGCAGAAACCTCCAAAAGATATCAGGTTTCTACACAGGTTCCTGTACAGGAATTTTCAGCTAGGAAGTTCCCTGAATCGGCACTTAAAATCTCTAAAACATCGTGAAAGATGGATTGAATCAGCTTCCAATCAAAAAGTGACTGAAACTCGCATGATAAATTTAGAAAAGTCCGTTAGAAGAGCGGGGATTTCAAAAATGACCTCTTTGATACGCTTAAAACACACGGATGCTTCTTCCCGTCGATTATGGATGAACTTACAGATGGAAGTGCTAGAAAGCAATGTGGATTCGCTGTCATCTACTACAATGATGAGCAGTCGAAACTAAAAACCAGATTTTTTGATATGGTACCAATTGCATATTCGAAAGCTCAAGACTTGTGGGATTGCTTGAAGTTGGTATTAAACCAAAGAAAAATACCCCTTTATAACTTGGTTGGGTTTTTGTCTGATACGATGAATGTATTGCTTGGAGCCCATCATTCAGTTTTCGTCTGATACGATGAATGTAATGTTTGCAGCCAATTATTCAGTAGTCTCGTTGCTGTTAGAATGTTTGCCAAATGCAGTCTGCATTGAGTGTACATGCCATTCTTCGAATTAGGCCCTGCTAAAGATTTCGGATTTCGGAATTGGCCAGAATTTATCCGAAATCAATCCGATTCACGATTTTTTCCCGAAATATGTCCGAACTAATCGGAAAACAGTCAGAAATTTGTATGATTATGTCCGCAGTCAGTCCGGACCATAAATTTTGACTACGGAAAGAGTCCGATTCGATCCAAAATTAGTCCGGAATTCAAAACGTGAAATTATTTTTTTTAAAGTAAAACCGAAAAATTGGCCGCTTAAATCCAAAATCCTTCCGGTCAAAAATATCGACTCCAGAAATCTTTCAATTCGATCCGAAATTAATCCGCAGGTTTGAGTCGTCATTCGTTCAAATTAAAGTGAAAAGGGAAAATCGTCCGCTTAAATGCGATATTTGTCCGGTCCAAAACATCGACTCCGGGAGCAGTCCGCTTCTATCCAACATTTATCCGCAGGTTTAAGTTGTAATTTGGTGACATTCAAGTGAAAACGGAAAATACTACTGCATAGTAGGGTGTATCGAAAAAATTAAATATTTTGCTTTTGTTATTGGGTAGGGCGTCAGAAGAAAACCACAAAAGCGATAATGAAACTTCGAAAATAAACAAAAATAATGAGAATTTCGATAAGGACGAGAATAGTAACACGGAAAATGATGAGGAAACTGATGAGCTTTCGAACAAGGATGAGGATAATTATATGGTCCAGATAGAAAATTAATCTGTTCATGAAAGTAAATCTACTGCTCTCTTGGAAAGAAGGAGCAGTTGATAGGAATGATGATGGATTTGATGATGTGGAAGAAGGAGCAGTTGATCGGACTGTTGATAGAATTGACAATGATGTGGAAAAAAGGAGTATATGGGAATGATGATGGAATTGACGATGATGTGGAAAGAACATTTGATGGCAATGATGTGGAAGAAGGATCAGTGGACGAGAATGATAATAATTGATTCATATAGTTTTTGTTTTACTTTTCTCTAAACTGTATGCTATTATTGTACGTAATATTTCACTATTTAACGTACTTCGTTCAAAAGTTTTCTAATTTTTTCCCTAAAAGTGCATTAAAAATGTAATAAAAAATGACTTCTCGTACAACTTTTTAAGATCCTGTTTGCACTCATTTATAATTAAATACTCTATAACTGTATCGGATTTCATTATTTTAGTTTAGTTTGCTATACCGGATAAGTTTTGGGTGTATTGCGTTCCTGAATAACCAGGCAAATATCGGGCAAAGACGGATAAGATCTAAATTATTCGCATTCGTCAGAGAGGACCAATTTCGAATTTAACCGGATGAGATTCAGATTAATCGCATTCAAAAAATCGTACAAATTTCGTACTTCACCGGAATAATCGCATCCGTCAGACCATATAATACACGGTCATGACCGGACGCAATCCGGATTCGTCTCATCCGACAAACCGTATTTATGCGTAACTTTATGCGTTAGTGAATTGCGTTATATATGTAGTAGTGTTAAGATAAGCTATAGAAATAGTTTTGTGTGCGTCGAATAAATGAAGAATGCATTTCTCGTGTGTAAACTTGTTATATAACCTTGTTATATAACATTTGGACGTTCGGTCAGACCGCATAAAAACGGACATGACCGGACACAATCCTGATTGATCGCATCCTTCAGATCGTACAAAACACGGACTCCACCGTACACAATCCGGATTTATCGCATCCGGCAGACCGTACAAAGGACGGACTTGAACGGACACAATTAAAACTAATCGCATCCGCCAGACCGTATACATTACCCTGCTTGGATAAGTTTCGGATTCCGCAATTAAAAAATTAAATATGACTCGGGGCACCAAAGATTTGTCGGCCCGGCACTGGTTGTTTCTCACAAACGCTACAAATTTCCTTAGTTAGTATATAAGGACCGCTTCGACCGATATACTCAGCGTGCGATATTCTGCGTTAGTGAATTGCGTTATACAGGGTGTCCACGACAGGGCTTACCGAAAATTATGCAACCCTTCTTACACGCCAATGATATTCTTATGTCCGTGTATAGCGGGTTGCATACTTTTTGGTGAGCCCTGGCGTGGACACCCTGCATATGTAGTAGTGTTAAATGAAGCTATAGAAATAGTTTTGTGTGCGTCGAATAAATGAAAAATGCATTTCTCGTGTATAAACTGCTTATATAACTTTGTTATATAACATTTAGACGGTCGGTCAGACCGCATAAAAACGGACATGATCGGATACAATCAGGATTGATCGAATCTGTCAGACCGTACAACTTTCGGATTCTACCGGACAATATACAGAGTCATTATTTTTTTCATTCTACTTCATCGGGAAAATTTGTAAATATACCAAGATAGCATCCGGATGACGTCCCGGACACAATCCGGACTGATAGCATCCCTCAGACCGTACAAAATACAGTCTTAACCGGATCTAACCCGGACTGATCGAATCCATCAGAGCGTGCAACTTTCGGATTCTACCGGATAATATTCGGAATAATTTCCGTGCTCCTTCGACCGGACAAATTTCGGACAAATTCCGGATTTGGAAATTTGTCCGGAATTTTTAGCAGGGTGTAGACTGTGCAGGTTGTATGAAATTACCAAGATCATTTGGGGATTCAGTGCGAAACATCAGGGTTCATTTTAGTCGAAGCGCTGTCAGACGAGTGTATTTAAAAGAATTTCAGGATTTTTTTGAGACTGGGATTTATAGAATTCTCGCAGTAAGCACTACACGCTGGCTCTCCCTGAAAGATTGCGTGGATGTGGTTCTAAAGCAGTTTCAGGCCTTACTTGCTTATTTTGCTTCACCAGTTCTACTAGATCTATCGAAGACGACTAAAGAACTTGTGAATGTAATGTCAAACAGGTTCACAATTATCTACTTAGAAATTAGGTTCTACGCTTTGAGACTTATGACTGATTTCAATCTGCTATTTCAGTCAGAAAATTCACTCTTACATAGATTGCAACTAGAACTCACAAAACTCGCCCGAACTGTTTGTACCAACTACTTCGAAGTGAACTATGTAAAGTCTGCGTCTGATGTTTTAAAATCGATCATTAAAACGAATTCACATTCATCGATTAGAAACATGTGTATCTGGGTATTCTTTGAGCTGAAAGTCTTGTTGAACTAGCAGAAGATGGCAGTGTTCCTGAGAAAGACCTGGATTTATCCTACAATAGCATCCGTCAGTTTTATATAACACTCGTGTCTGAACTAAACGAGCTGGGTTAAATCATTGTAGTCAGTATTATCGAGATTCAGATTTTAAAAGAGTTTGTGGATGCCAAAAAGTTGGTCGATGAATGGCGACTCCACGGAGTTAATCATGCGGATTATGAATTGGATTCGACACTTCCTGCAGAAGAATATTCGGGTAAGGTTTTCCAGATCAAGAAAGCAGCTTGTCAACCAATTGTTTTCAATTTACAAAAGCTATATCTCTTTTGTTGATTCTGGCTTTTTAGCGTGTAAAGGTGAAACGCATTTTCAGTCAAGTTTTAAACAAAATCCCACATCGAAACAGAATGGAAAATAAAGTACTTGTCGCTGTCTTAGCAACAAAAGAGGGAATTGAAGAATGTGGGGCAATTTAAAAATTTAATTTGCCGAACAAGATACAATAATCTAAAATTTAGAATTAAGGCCGTTAGTGACGGAAGTATGCAATTACTATTTAGTGAGGTTTGTTATATATTCTATAGTAAATAATATCCATTGGATAAAAAAAATGTTCAAACTATATTTTTTATGTAATTTAGGCATATTTTACATAGTAAATTAATGAAAATTAAATATAACAATGTGTAAAAACTATGTTTTGTAATATTCTGATTTTACATGGTAAAAAATCAATATTATTAAATAAATAATGTTTAAAACTGTGCTGCTTGATAATTCCAATTGATTTTACAGTGATAAATTAGAATCATTCAGTCAAAAATATTATCATCTATGGTGTTTCCAATTTAAGTTTATTTTACAGTTATGAAATTTCTGTGAAATGTCTCGGGAATTTTCAAAGGACCCCGCACACATCTATGTAAAATATGGTCCCGGACAAATTATCTGAAACTGTGGTATAATGTAGTTTATAATATCCTGATCAAATAATGTCCTTAGACACTCGGTCCAAAAATCGTCAGATTTCGAGATAGGAGGGACCAAATGCCACTTTTAATGGACGCGAGAGGAGTTCCACGGACCCTCGAGGAGATGGCATGAAATGACAAGTCATACGACATGGCATGAATTGACACACATGTAACATGACATGGCATGGAATGACATATCACATAACATGAAACATGAAATATGACATATCATGGCATGAAATGGCACATGAGATGAGATGACATGACACGAGACATAAAAAAATGACACATAACATGACATGACACATGACATAACACATGACGGTACACAATATGGCATGGAATGACACATGACATGACACATGACATGACACATAGCACGACAAATGGGATGACATGGCATGACATGATACATGACATGATATAACACATGTGCTGTGTGCCATGCCATGCCATTTCATGTAGCGTGAAGTGTAATTTCGTGTCATGCCATGTGTCATGTCACACATGACATGATATGTAACATAATATGGCACATAACATGATATGACACGACACACATGCCATGACATGACAAATGTGTTATGCGTTATGCCATACCATTTCATGTAATGCCATATGTCATTTCGTGCCATGTCATGTGTCACGTCACACATTACATGATATATAACATGACATGGCCATAACACAACATAACATGACATATGACACATGACATAATATGTCATATGATACATGATATTACACGACGTGACATTTCATGTTATGTAGTATTATGTACCATGCCCAGGCGAAAATATTATATATAGTTTATATATAGTGTGAAGTATTATATGTAATATTCATTTGTTTTATACATTTTTTATATAAAACAAATGAATATTATATATAATACTTCACACTATATATAAACTATATATAATATTTCTACCTGGGATGTCATATCGTGTGTCATGTCATGCTTCGTGTAATGTGTCGTGTCATGCCATGTGTCATGTCATGTGTCATGCCATGTTTCATGTCGTGTTTCATGGCGTGTATCACGTCGTGTGTCATGACGTGTGCCATGTCGTGCGTCATGTCGTGTCTCATATCGTGTTTCATGTTGGGTTTCATGTCGTGTCATGTCGTGTTTCATGTATTGTGGCATGTCGTGTGTAATGTCGTGTGTCATGTGTTTCATGTTGTGTTTCATGTCGTGTCATGTCGTGTTTCATGTATTGTGTCATTTCGTGTGTAATATCCTGTGTCATGTCGTGTGTAATGTCCTGTGTCATCTTATGTGTCACCTTATGTGTCATGTTATGTGTCATCTTATGTGCCATGTCGTGTGCCATGTCGTGTTTCAAGTCGTGTGCCATGTCGTGTGTCATCTTACGTGTCCTCTTATGTGCCATGTCATGTGTCACGTCATGTGTCATGTCATGTGTCATGTCATGTGTCACGTCATGTGTCATATCATGAGTCATGTCATGTGTCATATCATGAGTCATTTCACGTGTCATGTCTCATGTCATGTGCCATGTCTCATGTCATGTCATGTCATGTCATGTCATGTCATGTCATGTCATGTCATGTCATATGTCATGTCATGTCATGTCATGTCATGTCATGTGTTATGTCATGTCATGTGCCATGTCATGTGTCATGCGTCATGTCATGCCATGCCATGTCATGTGACATATCATTTCATGCTATGTCCTCAAGGGTAAAACTCGTTCCGCCGCTAGAATGCGTCGTAACATTGTGTGGCCCCACTGCGGCAACACTTATTAAAACACATTAAATGGCTATTTAACATCTCATTCTTTATTTTCATGTTCATCTCATTAATGAAACGTAGTTTTTCAAAATAATAATAATAATAATAATGATTTTATTAATGACCAATAATAAAGAAAAACATAATTAATTTGAATAATCATTCCATTAACAATCTTTATATCACAAAAAGTCATATCACAACAGTTTTTGAAGACAGCAACTGCAAATGCACTAATTTTATAGATAAATCAATTTATGATTGTATGTAAATTTGTAAATTTACCCAGTTTGAAATTATAACTTTGAAATTATGATTTGAACATTTTGAAATTATAAATTATAAATTCATCAAGTTATCCAGCAATAAATTCCGAAACCATCAAATTCGATTTCTGAAATTTCGAAATTAGGCCCTCTGCAAATTTATTTATAGATTCCAAGTCTATCAAGTGGTCCAACTATAAATTAATTATATGAAGAAGCGTGTAACGGGGGACATAGATTGTGTTCATTGTAAATGTGATAAATTTGGAAATTTTTTTTGGCGAACTGATAAATTAGTAATTTATATTTTCAAACTGTAAACGTGGAAAATTTTGTAATAGTGAAAATTACATTTGGGTGACTTGAGAAACTTGGAATTTTTCATTGAATTTCCAGAGACCCTAATTTGAAAATTTCAGAATTCGAAATTGATGGGTTTAAAATTTATTGCTGTGTGACTAGATACATTTATAATAAATATAATGAATAAATAAAGTAAAATAAATCAATAAATTGAACAAAATCAATCAAATGAACAAAATTAATAACATCCCCAGAATCAATAAAATGAAAAAATCTATCAACCAATGAAAGAAATAAAATAACTAAAATCAGTAAAATTTGAATTTTATTGATTTTATTGATTTTGTTTATGATAAATTACTTTTAATTATTTTAGTGATTTCATTCAATTCTTTGCTTTTCTTGATTTATTCGATTATATTTTTTAATACAAAAAAATAAAGTGGATCAATAAAATCACTAGAAACAAAAAAATAAAATTATTATCAATAAAATAAAAAATAGAAAAATCAGTAACATCAATAAAATCAATAAACTGAATAAAATCACTAAAATCAGTGCAATTTTGATTTTATTAATAATAATTTGATTTTAGTAATCTCATTCAATTTATTGATTTTATTGAGTCACTTGATTGTATTTTTTAATAAAAGAATCGAATGTTTATACTGATTTTCTTCATTTTATTAAAAAATAGAATGAAATGAATAAAAAAAATCAATAAATTCAATGAAATTACTAAAAACAATAAAATAAAATTATTATCAATTAAATAAAATTAATGAACAGCACCAATAAATTCAATAAATTGAATAAAATCACTAAAATGAATAAAATCAAATTAAAATCAATAAAGTCAAAATTATACTGATTTTAGTGACTTTATTCAATTCATTGATTTTATTAATTTTTTTATTGTATGGATTTTATTGATTTCATTGATGCTGTTTACTTTATTGATTTTGTTGATGATAAATCGCTTTTATTTATTCTAGTGATTCCATTCAATTTATTGCTTTTATTGATTCTTTCCATTATATTTTTCAATCAAAAAAATGAAGTACATCAATACAATCACTGAAAATAAAAAAAATAAAATTTTTATTCATAAAATGAAAAATTAAAAAATCAATAACAGGAATGAAATCCATAAATTGAATAAAATCACTAAAATCAGTCAAATCAGTGTCATTTTGATTTTATTGATAATAATTTGATTGTAGTATTTTATTCATTTAATTCATTGGACTGATTCATTTGATTGTATTCTTTAATAAAATTTTTTAATATTTACAATAAAAAATGCAATAAATTGGACAAAATCAATTAAATAAAATCAAAAAAATCATTAAAATCAGTAGAATCAATAAAACAAATCAATCAAAGCATTAAAATCAGTGAATTGAAAAAAATCACTGTAATTACTAAAATCAGTGCAATTTTGATTTTATGGATAATAATTTGATTTTAGTATTTTATTCAATTTATTGACATCATTGAGTTATTTCATTGTCTTCTTTAATGCAAGAATCGAATATTCATACTGATTTTCTTTATTTTATTAAAAAATACGATTAAATGAATAAAAAAATCAATAAATTGTGAATGAATTCACTGAAATCAGTATAATTCTGATTTTATTGAATATAATTTGATTTTCTTTATTTCAGTGATTTTATTCAATTTATTGATTTTATTGATTAATTTCATTGTATTTTGTAATAAAATAAAGAAAATAAATATGAATATTCGATTTTTTTTAAATACAATCAAATGAGTCACTTAAATCAATTGAACAATCAATTCAAATTTATATCGGTTTCACTGATTTCATTGATTTTATTGATTTCATTTATATGATTCATTTTATCCGTTTCATTCGTTTTATTAATTTTATTGATTTTATTCAAAAAATATTAATATTTATTAATATTTTTATAATATTTATGCATATTCACGGTAATGTATTGAAAAAAAATTATGAACAAAAAAAAATTGCCGAGCGTACGAGGACGCGAACGCATGACGGCAGAATCCGTAGCCTTGAACCTAGACCATTACCCCGCCGCTCCTCACTCTTTAGCCCTATAATTCAAACACATAGTTATTGTGCGCGGATTTCTTGTTACCCGTTTTCTCATAAACCGCTTTCCATCTTAGTAAACTGTTTCAGCTTTTTTAATCTCAAATGAGGCCCTCTTCGTTCATAAAAGATGACCACAATCCATGTCCCCCGTTACAAGCTTCTTCATATAATTAATTTATAGTTGGACCACTTGATAAACTTGGAATCACAGAACATCTTAATTTTCTTTCGGTTTTTCTTCATTTCGCGACGTATTTCGCGAAATTTAGGTTCGCCATCATCAAGTTTTAGGTCTTCGATTAATAATTTCCGCGAAAATAATTATCGCCTCAGCAAAAGGCTTCATTCCTATAAATTTCGTTGATCCGAGGATCTCGCAAAACCCCGGATATTTGAAAAGTTTTCTTTCTTTCGCTCTCAAATACTTGGGAAAAATGATATATGGAGTCAGTGCCGTGCCTATAAAAAAAAATTCTAAGTCGGAGGTAACCAACACCCTTAACATGCATTATTCGAACTATGAACACACTTTTTTCGTAGAACTTATTCAATTGTACTATTTCGAATTGTAACTTGTGAAAGGAAAATCGTTAATATGGCTATTTTACCTTGTAACATTCACTAAATTCCACAAAAAATGTGTTCTCAGTTCAAATGATGCATATTAAATGGTGAATCCATCCAATAACTTCTTTCCGTGACCGAATTGCAACACAAAAATGAAATGTTTATCTTCGAAACCTGTGTAAACATGAACTTAAACTAAAATGCCGTAATATTTCATTTTCTTTCCCTGAAGAGTTTTAAAAATAAGCAGTTATGTTCTTTTTGGTAGCTATAACAAATAACGACAATATCAATACTGACATAATAGTAAGTTGCATTTTCATTGACACAGATGGTGGTTTATGTTCTTATAGGCAGCCGTAAAGATTAATTTCTTTTTCGATACGAACGGTTTTTATGAAATGCCGTATTACCTGCAGGCTTATTGAGAGTGAAGTTGAGATACTGGTAATATAATTGCAGTTTTGGGACTGAGACAAAAATATTGATGTATAGATGAGTGATCATTAGGTTGGAATATACAATTGAGAGGGGATTCAAAAATTAGTCACAAAAATTATGATTTTTACCTCGAGCAATCCTCTGTTTGATAAATTCATTCTCTTGTGGTGTTTCTAGAGACACAGCGTCCATGCAATGTCTACGACAAATATTACGAGCATCTAGCCAGTCCACCTCTAAGGTGCTTGTGGGTGCATGCTCCCAGCTGAAGAAATATGAATGCGCAAGACCTCGTGCATCTCTGTAAGAAGCATGACGAACACCTACAAACATGTGCAAAAAAAAAATAATTTGAAGATGTGAAAAACCTCTAACTTGTATTTTTATTCAAACTTCATACTTTAGTTGAAAATATTTTAGGAATAATAGAATAGCTAAGCCGGTTGCTTGATAATGAGTACATCATTCTCAACTGAAAGTTCCTGTACAGGAACTTCGGTGAATTCTGTACACGTTCCTTCACTGATTGAATTGAGACACGGGTTCATGCACAGAAACTTAATCAAGATTCTGTACATGAACCTGCATAGAAAATAACCTACGAGGGTTCACTAGTGGTTCGGCTCTCTCCCTAGTGAGATGGATCTTCAAGGGATGGCTCTCTGTGAAGGACCCTATGCTAATTTTTGTATAGGAATCCGAGCTTCAATGTACTTGGAAAATGAAACTCTACAGGATGTTTCCGAAGGTTCCTTTGTCGGTGCAGGTTTCTTTGCAGGTTCATGTACATTTTATTCGCAAATTCCTGCATAGGAAACGTCAAGATTTCCTGTACGGGTTTGTGTGCGCAAATCTGTACAGGAACATGTACATGATCATTCAAGGTTCCGCAGAGGAATTTAAGCTGGGTTGTCGGTCATTTACCAACCGAAAAAGGGTTTGATGCGCGCTAAATTGCATAAAGTCGGTAATTAGTTTCAATCAATCAATAAAAGATGATGCTTCTGTCCACTCAGTCAGTAATTCGAGGTTGCATCTTATCAATACATGCTACCGCAAAGTTCTTACTTGTGTCTCCAGAGTTCATTTGTATATCAGCTGCTAACTAAAAATGTACTATTCGTGAAGAATTTGTGGAATTGAGGAATTTTTACCAGAGATTTTCAATCATATTTCATTAAGTTCATCCGAATTAACTGAAAAAAGGACATATGCTGAAACAAAACATATCCAAGTGCAAGTTCTTATATTCTCAAGCCATCATGAGATCGTCGTGCCAAGGGCTGAATGGTACTGAGGTTGTCAAATCCGATTAAGGATTTACCTAATTTTGAACGTGCAGTTCACATTGAAGTGCACAGTCTCTTCTCCTACACCACTACACGATGGGCACAGATATTATTCACCATCTAAACTTTATCGATTCTTCATTCGAATCAAAAACCGGCGAGTAATAATTCTACAAAACTCCAATTTCATTCGTCTAACTCCCTTAGGCCATAATTTGTGAGTTTCCTTTATTCTAAATGTACTGGCCAAGGATTAGAAAAACGCCTACTCGTCTTTCTTCATCTTCTTGTGTTAAGCTCTTAGTAATTAATGAGTTTTAATGGTCATTATTTATAATAAATTTTTGAAACTCATTCATAGCTTATTTATTAGCTACTCTTTCCTCTTTCCTGCACCAGATGTTCGATCTAAACTAAAACGTGGAACTTGATTAAAGGGAAAGTATTGGGTGTTTTCTATGACGTAACAGCTGACAAGATTACCCGCAAAGATCCCGCCAGGATCTTGTGTAGAATACTCTTTTCGAGCATTCTCGCTGCAAATCCCGCCGGGATCTCTGTCAAGATTCTCTGCCAGGAAATTTGGCAACATCTGACTAATAAGAATGTGTTTGCTGGGGATTGACTACCACCTTCAAATTTATTGAACCCTGCAGAAATAACGTTTATCAGCAAAATGGTTTTGGTTGATTTAGTCACGATCATTGAAATATGAGAAACAATAGGGGAGGTGAATGTTTTAGAAATTCTAGCTTTGAATCAAATTATCCATCTCGATACCGAAATAATGATCAATACATGAGACAGGATGATCAAGGATAATCATGAATATTTTAATCCAATCAACTTCGCTTATCAGGGAAACAATTCTATTAATCCAAATTGATCAAATTTTGATTTCGAAAATTCGAAAAATCTTGGTGCATATCCAGATTATAATGGTCAAAGTAGAGCTTCAAATATTTATCAATCTCGAGAGTGTTGTCGATAGCGGAATGGTTTTTAAAATATCGTTTACAAACGAAATCCTTATTATGCAAATAAAGTAAGCTCGCCTAGAGATACGAATGATCAATTACAAATTAAAATAGGGACTCATAAAATTCAGTAAAATACTCTTCCGCAAAATAATACAATTGAACAGTCTGGAGTTATAGAAGTTGTGGAAAATAAGGATAATCGCAATCAATTTAATTTTTCTCAGGGAAAAGCACATACCTCGGGTCAGTAGTGAGTAAGACGATAGAGGCAAATCCGGAGCCAAAATATTTCAAAAAGCCTCTACCTTCAGATATCATGGGTAAAATTGTTTAGAAATCAATGATAATACGGTAGACAAAGGATTAAATAAATGTGCGATAATGATTTTAAATCTCGTGAACATAGAAACAAGTGCATTTATAGATACAGGTAGCGAAGTAACTTGTATTTCTGTGAAAAATTATGAAAATAGTAATAATATTTTCAAACAATGCGAGCTTCTACCAATTAAGGAGCCACAATTGTTGCTACAACTGAGGGAAGACCTATAAAATTTGAACATGAAACTTATGCAAAATTGGGAAAAGGCGACTGAGAAGGTTCTTACTTTTTTATGATTGTTCCTAGACTTAAGAAGAATGTCTCATTTGAGTGGGCCTCTTGAAAAGATTAAAAAGTAAAATCGATTTTGAAGATAATATTATTGAATTGAAAGATGAAAATAAATCGATTCAAATTGAGCTGTTAGAAGAAGATATGAAACCAATTCGCATAATAATGGATTAGAAAAATGTCCAAAAAGAAAGATGCATAGATTGTTCAAGGAAATATGTATTTCTGTTCACAGAGGCTTTATGGCACGTATGCACACTCTGTGGTGCCAGATACACCCAGACCTTCAGCACATTTCGATTCAATCATTGCAAAATCAACGTGCCGAGCTCTGAAAAAATGGATAAGTACGCAAAACGCTTCTCCAACCGCTGCTTGAACAAGCTGCAGACGGAGATGAGGAAACGACATTGACACCAACCGCGCAAAGCAGGCAGCTTCTGAGAGATGATCGCGACTTCAGGACAAGGAGTAACATATAACAGTTCGCAATTTTCTGTTAAACTATAGTTCAATACTTATTCGTTTTATATTAGTGTTAAGCATTGTGACGAATATTGTTACTATATCCTTCCTGCGCTATAAATAAGCGAAATATATTTATTCTATTCTGGGTTTCACGAAGGCGGAGTCGACAAACTTCTTCGTTTCGAATACATTTAAAGTCCAAAACAAAATATTAATTTTATCTAATGATTTAACTCACGAGAATCCCTGAAGGCGTTACGTAGGAAATTATTTATCAATTTCGAGAGCATACTGCAAAGAAAGTATGGAATGTCAATTAGTAGCGCCCCTAATAATATATCCTAGTGTGCGTGCCCTTTTTAGTGGATGCCTGGAAAGTAGGAGTCTTTTGGCTTACTTTATTTAAAAAAAAAATGGAAAATTATTTTGATTCTCTGGCAAATCTCAGTCTTACAATCATCGATTGTGAGGCAGAGAATCTGTGCTGCAAAAAATTCTATAAAAAGGCTGAGAACATTTAGTGGTGAGCACTTGGCTTTATGTTTATGTTTTTTTCTTTATATTTAATTATTTGAGATAATTTACCAGCAAGGAAACCCCATAAAGCCAGGGAGTAATCTCGATTACTCCCCAGAGATAAAAGGGCAAGGTGTGATTTTAGAAATTTAGAAATCAAACTCTTAGGATAACTCCTCATCCATACTCTTCTTACGAGCCCTAAGTGAAACTCATTTCACTAGAGAAACGAAAGACTAATATAGATTTAGAATTATCACAGCTAGGAAGAGAATATTAACAGGCCGGGGGGTTATCTCAATAACCAGTTAAAAAGTTAACATTACCTTCTAAGCTGCATGGAGAGGATGATTTTAAAAACATGATAAAAAAACATGAATATGCAAATAAATTGCAAAAGACAAAGTTTAAATTATTAAAAATTTAGTTTCAAGCAATACACGTCACCACATTGCTTGAGCTATCCAAAATGAAACCCACTCTACTTACAGTACTTTAATCCAGAGCATCGTTAAGTCTTAGGTGCCCGCACACAAAACCTATCACTAAGCTATTAAACAGCTCTCCTCAGGAGCTCGAATCCTAACCAGTCACTCACTAGGAGCCTCGAGACGTGAGTGCCTAAACGAAGCGGACCGCTCTCCCGTAGAACTGCTTGATCTTCCAGGTCGAGTGCGCTATGCCGTGATTGGCTGACAGTCCCCACTCAGTGCCCACAAAACGGGTCTTCTTTCTCTCCTCTTTGTGCGGATGTTCGGCACGCGGGATGGCTTGTTAGATGTTGCTATACTATGGCATATCACTGAGAGATTGTATATACTGTCTTAACGTGAGCTCGAATTGCTCATAGGAATGGCAGAGTATAACTGCACGTTACAAACATTAAACTGCAAGTTCCTCCTAAGCCTCAAGGTCTGGCTGAAATGGATGCCTCCTTTTCTTAAGGGGGGATCCTGCTTTAGGAGGTCTAAAAAAAGCGTTTTTGGGGGGATTTTTTTCGGACAGAAAAAAATAAGCAAGTCTAGCGAGCTTTTTAGAATATTTCAATATATATTTAAAAATTATAAAAAAAACTTGTTGAGAGAAAAATATCGGCGGGATTTAAAATAACGACGGGATTAAAAAAAATTATCGGCGGGCAAGATGGAACTCGTAATTTTCGTCTGAAACAAAAAAACCAAAAAAAAATTTAATTTTCATTTATTTTTCTTCTATGTGAACTAAGAAAAACCTGAAAAAATTGCGAATTCAAAACTTTCCTCAAGTTTGAAGAAAATTTGCTTTTTGCAACAACAAAAAAATCATTTCAACTTGCTAAAAAAGTTGTTTAAGATTTTTTTTCCATGAATCTTTTTAGTTCAAATAGGCGAGAATACAAAACTGAAGCTGATAAGCCTCAGTTCGTTTTAATTGGTCGTCTAGTTTTCTTGCAATCACGCCCGCCAGTTTAGAAAAATTGCAAAAACGAAAACTCGAGAAAACACGCTTCAAAGTTTGCCTGAGCGCTCGTATGCCTGCTTGACACCCCACCGCGTTTAGTCCTGTATCTTTAAGAACACTGGGAATCAGCCTCTATCACTTTAAATACATATTCTTAGATATATTAGGAATAGATTTAAGCAATGAAAAAAAATCGATTTTTTGAGCCTTCTAAAGCAGGATCCCCCCTTAAGATATTTTGCAAGAGTCGAAGGCTGAAACCGACGATGGATCAAAAGACCAAAAGACGCTCGCATCAACTGAACAAGAAGATTGGATGTGTAAGACAGAATGCGTCCCGTGTTCAATGTATGACTAATTACATAACATCTGGTAGACCGTTCACGGAAAGAGTTCAAAACTTCGCCCAAGAACTGAGGATCTTCAATCACACAATCAACAAGTCAAAGCTGCTGAAAGTTAGCTGCATACTTCAGCGATCTTCCTATTTCTGTAAAAAATACACCCAAGCCCAACGAGGTAGAGATTTTTTGGAGAGAGGTATACAAGATCGCAAAAACAGTGAAGTTCAAAGAAGATACTGACAATATCATCTGCTTCAAGGTGTTTTGCGAGAACTTTAGAGCAGCTAAGGAGGAATGTCCATCAATCACTGCCGAAGAGGTGAAAAAAGCATTTGAAGGCACAAAGAAATTTTCCGCTGCTAAACCAGATTGTATGAAGAACTTCTGATGGAAGAAGTTTACATCTATGCACCAACATTTGGCATGCATATTCACCTTATATTTGGAATTGGAAACGCCCATTCGGCAGTGCATGGTGTTACGGCGCATTATACTCCTACCGAAAACAGGCAACTTGTCCAACCCAGAGAACTACAGTCCTATAACTTTCCTAAACACACTATATAAGTTATTTACAGCTGCCCTGAACAATAGGATTGTTCATAGAATAGAGCCTGTGCAGTGAGAGATGTACGAACAACGTTGCTCGAAAAAAGGTGTAACAGGCTTTCGAGAGAACCTGTTAATTGACAGGTTCGTCTGTAAAGACGCTGCAGCCCATCAGCGCGTCCTGTCAATGCCCTGGATTGACTACCGGAAAGCTTTCGATTCAACCACATTGTGACATGCATAGAGAGATTGATGCCCCTTTGGGAAAATGGATTTGCTCTCTCATCTGGAAAGTATCGTGTGACAACGAACAACGTCACCCCCAAGAGGGGCGTCTTTCAGAGCGATACCGTGAGTCCTGTCCTTTTCGCATCATTTTTCGGCCTCTATCTCTCGCACTACGATATTCTTCTGGATACCTCTCTGGCGACACGAACCAGCTATGAATATCATATTGGCGTTCCCAACGACCCTGAGCTTGTGGATATAAGTGTTGTTAGACATCTTAACACTGGAGATACCTATACCTACCTGGGCGTGCCTTAAAGCCGCATTCAGGGCATAACATCAGTGAAGGACTGTCTCCGAAGCAGATACAAGCATCTTCTTCGACAGGTTTGGTCTTCCAATCTGTCGGCGTTGAACAAGGTATCTGCCACTAACATGCTTGCCGTCCCAGTTCTACTTGTCTCGTTTGGGATGGTCCAATGGACGACAAACGAGCTTACGGTCCTTCATATCACGATACGGAAGATCATGCCTATGCATAAAAGCTTGCATATCAATTCGTCAGTTCTGCGATTATGCACCTCACGCCGTCGAAGAGGACGCAGACTTCTGAATCTCCAGTGTATTCATAACCAAATTGTTCGGAGTAAAGCTTACATCGTTACAACTGGCAGAGATCCTCTCCTGAAAATATCTAGGAACCACGAGATTATTGGCAAAGGAGCCTTCCTTTACAAAGCAGCAGAGCAAGCAGCCGAGTCCCTTGGCCTGAATTTTTACATAAGAAGTGATGACAGTACATTCTTCCATCCAGATGCTTCACCTCTAAAAGCCGGAATGAAGAAAGCAGAGGTTGAAAAATTTCACCAACAGCTACTCGACAAGAAAATGCACGGAAACTTTCACAGAAATGTAGAAAAACCATCCTTTTCGAAGGAGCAAACTTTGCATTCCTCAGATCAACAGGGCTTAATTCAGGTACAGAGGGTCTTATTTTCGCATGCTATCTGGGTGTCCGACCCACGCAGGGACGACGTACATCTATAGACGTAATGCGGCCCTGAGAAAACTTTATTACCGTCTGTGCCACTTTTACAGTGTTGGCTGCGACTCTGCTCTGCCGAAGGCTCCAAGAAAGATAGAGTCAATTGTCGAAAACGAAAAATGCCAAATTTTCTGAATACAACATCGCTGCCAAGGAGAAGAAAGAGGAGAAGGGGCATCGAGACCTTAAAAGGGAGCTGCAACGACTGTACCCAAAATATTCGGTACAAGTAATTTTCTTTGTGATGGGTGCTCTCGGAGGTGCGAAACTATCACTGGTTCGTAACCTTAAAGCTATACCCGCGTTCCAAAAATATGCCAAGGCACTTGCGAGATGGATGCAGAGAGCTGTCATTTTTGCGTCGCTTTGTGTCCTTGAGATGCACGAGGGTTTCGCCGGCCTGCCGTCGTAATTTCATCGTGCCACCCATCTCACGGTCGTTAGACGTGGCCATAAGTGTGATTTACCGCGCTTCTACTGGAAGCTTGTGTTATTCTTAGATAGAGGTTGCTCTTAGTGTGTGGCTTTCTGGAATGTGTCAGGTCTAAAAACAAGAACGAGAAATTCTGGGAGGCTATTAGAAAATGGGTCGTTCTAATTCTGAGTGAAACGTGCATGGGTGAAAAGGATTGCAAGGGCTTAAAACGAAAGTTGCCGAAGGGGTATGTGCGGACAATGCAAGAAGCGAGGAAAGAAAATGAGAAGGGAAGAGCGATGGGAGGCATAAAATCAGGGGTTAAAAAGGAGCGATCATTAGGAGGATGAAGGAAGGGCGTCAATGAGGGAATCAAAATAGATGAGTGGACCCCGTACTTTAAGCGACTGTTGGGAGGAGTGGAAAATAATGTGCTAGGTGAAAAAGGGAAGGTAATAGAATAATAGGACGATATTGAGAACGAGGCCTTGAGGTTTGGAGGAGAAGGGGTGAAAGAAGAGACGGGGTTTATTCCACACAAACAGACGGGCTTCAGGAAAGCGATGGGAACAGTAGACAACATCCACGTACTGAATTATCTAGTGGATAGGAACTTAGGGAGGAAGAGAGGGGAGTTAGTGGCCTTGTTTGTAGACTTTCGAACGGCTTTTGACTCGGTAAACAGGAAGGTGTTATGACAGGTTGTGAAAGAGAGGGGGGTGGATGAAGGGTTGGTCGAGAGGATAAAAGAGATATTCGAAGAGACTAAGATAAGGGTGAGGATTGGGAAACAAGAAGTGGAGATTTTCTGGAGTGGACGGGGGCTCAGTCAAGGGTGCAACGCATCAAACATTCACAGTCTCATTTTCCAATCATCTTCAAACCTTCTCCACCCTATACCCCACACCTGCCCATTACTTCAGTCGCACATGCTATCCTTCTCCTCACCTACAGTTCAACCAATCCTTTCGACTCAAACCAGAAGCCTAGGTAACTAAATTTCTCAAAAAGTTTCATTTTCTCCCCGTAAATATTCTATTCATATTCTACGTGTGTCCTTCTCTTCCTTAAAAATCATCATCTTCGTCTTATTTACATTTAGCGTTAAGTCTTTAATTCTCACATACTCCTCAAACACTATCATTATGAGACTCATCCCTCTCTCGTCATCCGCTACTGAGACTATATCGTCTGCATAAGGAATATACCTTGCTATTTCCCACAACCTTTCCCCTTTTCCTTTCATCTCCAGTTTCTCCTCTAGATCTGCCAACAAGAGACTAAATAGTAGTGGGCTCAGTGGGCACCCTTGCCTGAGCCCCCCTCCACTCCAGGAAATCTCCACTTCTTGTTTCCCAATCCTCACCCTTATCTTAGTCTCTTCGAATATCTCTTTTATCCTCTCGACCAACCCTTCATCCACCCGCCTCTCTTTCACAACCTGTCATAACAACTTCCTGTTTACCGAGTCAAAAGCCGCTTAAAAGTCTACAAACAAGGCCACTAACTCCCCTCTCTTCCTCCCTAAGTTCCTACTCACTAGATAATTCAAAACGTGGATGTTGTCTACTGTTCCCATCGCTTTCCTGAAGCCCGTCTGCTTATGTGGAATAATCCCCGTCTCTTCCACCTCTCTTTCTAATCTCTCTCTGAGAATCTCCGTATATATTTTGTAGCCCACCCACATAAGTGTGATTCTATAATACTCCTTCACCTTCTTGCCCTATCGTTTCTTAATTATCGGCGCCATCAACCCCGTCCTCCATTCCTTAAACCATCCCTCTCCTCTCCAAACCTTTTTGCATACCTCCCAAATTTCCTTTTTCACCCCTTCTCCTCCAAACCTCAAGGCCTCGATCTCAGTATCGTCCTCACCTGTTGCCTTGTTTCTTTTAAGCCTCCATATCGCTCTATTCACTTCCTCCCTACTTATCCCGTTATTTCTATCATCTTCCCCTTCCATTACCTTCCCTTTTTCACCTAACACATTATTTTCCACTCCTCCCAACAGTCGCTTGAAGTACGGGGTCCACTCATCCATTTTGATTTCCTCATTGACGCTCTTCCTTCATCCTCGTTCCCTAATTATCACCTCTCATTCCGTCTCTTCTCTGATTGATTTTTCCACTTTTTCTATATACCTACTTTTCCCTAACAGCCTTTTATCACTTAACAATCTTTGATATTCTCTCTTTCTCCTATTATATTCCTGTTTCCCTATCTTCCCTTTTCTCCACTTTTTTACATTTTCCTTAATTTTATCTTCACTCTCCTTACATTCTGCGGCTCACCATCCCCTCTTCATTCCCTACTCCTCTTCTCTTGGCCTTACCTCTTCTTTTATCCTCTTTGTTAGTTCTTTTAGCTTTTCAAGGCGCGTGTCCACGTCTTCCCCTTCTAGCCCTCTAATCTCTTCGCTCTCAATTCTTTCTTTGAATTCTCTCAATGAATCCGCCCCCATCCACCCATTTTTACTTTTCTTTCGCCAGTTCTATCCATATTTTCGCTATGCCGCTTCGATCCATTCTCTTCCTTATCCTTTCTACTGCTAGAATGTAATCTATCACTGTCTTCCCTTAACCTATGAAAGTCACTTCCCCTTCTTCATCTCTGCTTATACTTCCATTGCAAATGAACCACCCTTCCCCTCCCAACAGGTTCAAAAGAGGTTTACCCTCCTGATCTATCTCCCTGTGCTTGGAATTTCTTCGAAAAGTTTCGCTTTCTTCATCTCATGTCTCCCCCCTCCTAATTCTCCTGTCCACGCGTTCAAGTCTCCTCCTATCAAGGCCAACTCTTCATTCCTTTCCTTCATCCATTTCCCTAATACTCTCCATCCTTCCTCTTATGCTCTCCTTCTATACACACAAACGATCGCCACCCTCTCTTTTCCTACCTTTATTCTTCTCACCATCACGCCCTCTAGCTTTTCTTCTCGCTGTTCCACTTTTTCATTTCCCATCAGCTCCCTTTTAACCCCTGATACTATGCCTCCCATCGCTCTTCCCTTCTCATGTTCTTTCCTCGCTTCTTGCATTGTCCACACATACCCCTTCGGCAACTTTCGTTCTAAGCCCTTCCAATCCTTTTCACCCATCCACGTTTCACTCAAAATTACAACGAACCATTTTCTAATAGCCTCCCAGAATTCCTCGTTCTTGTTTTTAGACCTGACACATTCCAGAACATTCCGTGCTCAGTTTTTCTTCTCTAGTGGAAACCCCGCCTCGTCTCTGCTACCATCATTACTTTCGTTTACACTTCTCCCGAATATTGATCGCTCTGCTTTCAGTTTTTCTGTCTCTTCGTCCCAGATCCACTACATCCCACTGACCCACAACTTGTCTTTCCCTATCCAAACATTACGCCCGTTCCTCCTCTTCATCCGTGCTTACCGCTCGATCATCCACTTCCTTTTTCTCTCTCTCCACGTCGGGACCTCGTCAATTCTTTAATTCCTACCCCTTAGTATCCTTCTCCTTTCCATAATTTCTCTCTTCTCCTCCTCGCTTCCCACTTTTACTATGAGCACACCTGTTTTCTCTTCGGTCTCTCTCCCCAGTACCTTCAGCGCCTCCTCTCTTACCTGAGCCCCAATATCATTCATCAGCTTCTCCACTTCTTCTTCTCCCGAGTCGCTTTCTACTTTCATTCCTTCAATTACTATGTTTCGCTTTCTTTTTTCTTTCTCTTCTCCTTCTAGTCTTATTTCTATTTGGTTTAGCCGTCTGCGTATTCTCTCATTTTCTTCCTGCAGTTTCTTATCATCTCCCTTGACGACTCCTACTCCCACCTCTTCCTTCTTTCACTCCCGCATTCTAGTTTTCTGACCCTCTCCTCAAGCAAACTCATTTCAGTTTTCCTTTCTTTCTCATTCTCTATCTATTTACTCTCTATAATATCCAGTTTCCTAAATACCTCCTCTTCCTCGGCATTCCACAGAGCATCCCACTCCTCCCATTTCTTTCTCATTTTTTTTAATCTCTCCCTGACTTCTTCCCTATGCCACGCACTCTTTCCTACGTCACGTTTTCTTTTCCCTCGCTTTCGATCTCCCATGCAAATCCTTCAATCTAGCTCTGAAGCCACCACTCCAATAAATCACTCAAAATCTCGCGCACTATAACTCAACACTCTTGAACAACTGTCTCTTCTCATTCCTCCAACTCTCACACTCACCTCTCACTCACCCCGCGTGAGAAACATGCTACTTTTCACATCCGTTTCTAACCTCAAAATCCTTCTCTTCCACTTTTGACAATTATATATGGCCAACGGCCATACCACGCTAAAAAATCAGTTCTCGTTATATCACTGAAGTTAAGCAGTGTTGGGCGCGGTTAGTACTTGGATGGGTGACCATTCAGGAGTAATACTACTGCATGCTGTTGGCTAGTCGTGGGTGTGGTGAGCCCACACTTGTAGTTATTTACTACAAGAAACTATCCACCTAGAAACACTATCCAAATTGGGTAGTGTCACATCTACCCTGAAAAGGAAATGGGTTAATGGTATACATATATATCGTTCACGCCCCTTCTACCAACCCCTACACTCTCACTTATTCCTTAGCCGTCAAAAATTCTGCTCACGGCCCTTTCTCCTCTCAAACTTCCTCTTTCCCTTCACCAAAGCCAAAAAGTTAGCACCACAAAAAATCACCAACAATCGCGATCGGTACCGGAAACGGAAGCCCATATAAATGTACTCATATCTTCTGTGTTACCATTTAAAGTGCAATTGTACTTAAAAAGTACGTTTCGCGAAATTTCAGTAGTAAGTCACATAATTATAATCGCAGGAAAATTGGGTTTTTGCCTAGTTTTTTTTCTCAAAGTACATTTCTGTAAAATTGCACGATTTTTCATGTTCTTGTACATTTGAAAATAAACCAATTCGAATTTCGCGCCAAAATTTTGTAAATTGTGGACGAACGTAGCGCTATCGTTGGAAATAAAATTCCTTTACTTCAAGATAGCACGGTTACGAACACACTTTTCTTACGGATTTGTTTATACTTAAAATATAAGTTTTTTGGAATATTATCTAAAAGTTTACTTCAAATTTGCTTCCCGTTAGCAAAATAGTGTTCACATAAAAAAAAATCGAATACATGGTGTGTTCCAGGGTAGATTCTCTACAGGGAGGGTTATAAAATAGAGTGGGTCGCTTTAAATGAATTTCCGAGATTGAAATTGTAATAGTCTCCGCAACGCGTCCAAAGTTTCAAAAATTCGAAAATTTCGACCTAACTTATCATAATTCAACACTTTTTGGTTTTTGGGACCCCGTCCTGGTGATAGAGGGGTGAGAAAGAGGTGATATTTGGCTCATATTTGAGGTTTTTTGCTCGTGAGTGAAGTGCAGTTCGATCGTCTAATGTGCCAAAGCGACCCTAACTCACTACTACGCGACGGTAACCCACCCCCTTGTTTCTCTACTGCCTATGCCCCCCCCCCCCAGATTGCCGTGCTGCCTGCCCGCGCTACACGGCTACGGTTGACAGTAAGCATCGAGAGGCAAACGTGTCGCAGCTTGTCGATTCCCTTTCAAGTGGCTGGCACACAGTATCAGAACGTTCGCGTTTTGTTTTGTCTTCGGCGTGATCTTGGGGTTTTCCAACCATAGAAAACTGCAAAAAGAGAATAATACAGCTGCTTGTTGTCCACCGTAGCCGTGCGGTGCGAGCAGGCAGTGAGGCAAGCCAGGAAGGATGTGTCGGCAGAAGGCAGACAATGGGATGGAGCACCGTCACGTAGTAGTGAGTTGGGGGCGCCTTGGCACATCAGGCGAGCCAACCGCTACACTCCACTCACGCGCAAAAACCCTCAAATATTAGCCAAATTTGGCGTGTTCCTCTCCCCCCCCCCTTTATCGCCAGGATGGGGTCCCAAACACAACAAAGTGATGAATTATGATAAGTTAAGTTCATATCAGTGAAGAAGAGCAATTCTGCCAGTCGGGAGAATTTTTTGCGATTTTTTGAGAAAATGCTCGCAATTATTCGAATTTTCTAAACTTTGAACGTGTTGCGGAGACGGAAGATGTTGAACAGAGAAAATACAAACTTTTCTCCGAGCTTCTCATGCCAAAAGGCAAATTTTCCGAGCTAATACGTTTTTAATTTCGAAAACTCAGTTGACCTACTCTATTATAAAAGTGAGTCAAGGTGCCTAAACTTTTAAGGTAGACCAGGTACAGGAATAGTTAACATAAAATTTAAATGAATTTTAATCGTCAAATGTTCAATTTTTGAAAACGGAAGAATTTTAAAGAAAAAAAGAAGTAGAGAGGTTAAGTTTAAAATTAAGGGAAGATCCGAGAAAGAGCATGAGGTGCCATAAGTTTGTAACTGTATGTGTGAGGGCTTCTAAAAGGTGTCGTGAAAGCAAGGTATAGGTGTTAATCATCCCTTGTGGATCCTTTGTGGGATTTCTGATTGAACTTAGCGTTCACGTGGACGCATTAGTTGAAGTCTTCAAACCTTGAGCTGATTTTAGAAAGATTTGTCTTTTTTGGAGAGGTCAAAGTAGGGATAAGAAATCAATTATCTTCGGGTAAATAAAGAGAAGTTCCTCAATTTCCCTATAATTCTTTCAATGCTTCTTGAACTTTTTCTGAGAATGGTTAATATTATATGTTTGATTAGAAATTGACGAAATTCCGTTAAAAAAACGTTATTGTATTGATATCAATTTTGTGACTACTCGCATTACAAATGTCAGATCTCTACATACATCCTATGAAAAGTTTATTATAGTTCTCTATCATTTTATGCTTGAAATGTATAATTTAAACGTGTCTAAATGAGAAAAAATGACATTCATCTGAAAGGGTTTGAATATCAATAATAGGCTCAAGATAGATGCCTAATGAGTGCAAAAAAAGAGAATCGATGACGAGCTTGTCGCATCAGATATAGTGACTAGGAATAATATCAAGAAGATACCATGTGGAAGTTAGAGTTTCTGGTTCATTGTGCTTATCCGAAGCCTGTAAAGAGGAAACAAGGGTTAGTAAATTATGAGGTTTTTATAATAGAGTGTTTTCAGGTGTCGGACTTCGAGTAAAGAAAGGTCGAAAAAATCAATGGGAAGGAATGAATAATACTACTGTCCTTTTCTTTGTTATTTAGCAAGTCCTTGCTCAAGTTGGCTGACCGTAGGTAAAATCCCACGTTTCGACATAGCTCTTGATCCATTATCACGTTGGGAATAGACAGCCGCCACAAAATAAGCATAATTTTCCTTACACATCGTTAAATGATCACTACACTCAACAAAATTTCGTTGTGAATATGTTTATCCATTTGATTGGGTATTCGAAGGAGTGGGTTCTGGAAGGTGTTTATTTTCTTCTGAATTATCTTTATTTACCTCCTGAAAAATGTCAGGATTTTTCACTTTTTTTCCTTTTGGAATTTTTATCAAATTTTCTGGTTCCGAAAGTTTCTATATATTTTCTTCACCAATAAAGTTTTCTGCATCTGCAAAATTTCGAAAATGTTCGTCTTTCAGGACCTCGTCTTCCGAAATTCAGAAATTATCATCACCTTCATTTTCCTTTTCTTCTTGTTGTACAGCAGCCTTTGCCTTGAATTTTAGGTCATTTTTATTCTCCCCTTTCATAATTTGCTTTCTTGAATTATCAAAATATTCTGTCCCTGAATCAGATTCATCTTCAGGTCCAAAGTTTGTGTACGCTTGCTGTTTTGTATTCAGAAACTCCAGTGGTTGCATCTCTTCTAGGTTTGCCTCTGTTTTTTAAAGCTTACAGGTTGCTTGGATTTGTGAGCACACCTTTCTTTGGACTACCTCGTACTTTTTTGACAATTTGTTCTTTAATTTGTGCTTGCTCTTCGTATTTTTGCTTTTGTCCTCTTGTGACCAGTGTTCGACGATTAACAGAGAAGTTTGTTTCTCTTCATAATTTTTGGAATCAAAAGTAAAACTGAAAGGTAGAGAAGTTTCTGTATTGGACTATCAAAAAATGCATTTTGTATTTCATTTATTGATTCTTCACTTATTAGATTATGAGAAATTTCAGGAATTTTTTACTTCAAATATTCGCTATTCAATTTGATATCTTCTTCGGAATTTAAATTTTTACGTCTCTTAAAATTCAAGAAATTCAGAGAATTGATGGGATTTTGTTCCTCAAATGTCGAGTTATTCTCTGAAATTATATTAATTCCTATTGCTTCATCGTTTTCTAGAACGGGGTTCTTCAAAAGCGCATCTGCATCAACATTCGATTTTCCTGCTTTATAGACGAAGTCATAGTCATATTTGGCGAGCATCAATTGCCATCTTGATACTCGAGAACAAGGATCTTTAGAATTTCCAAACCAAACAAGAGGCTTACGGTCTGTAACGAAGGTGACTTTTCGTCCGTACAAATGAGGGCGAAAATATATTCCGGAGTAGACTATAGCTAGAGCTTCTTTTCACATGTGTCGTATTTACGTTCAGCATCGGTCAGTGACCTTGAGACATACGCAATTGTTAGGTCTTCGCCTATTTTCCCTTACGAAAGTATTCCGCCCATGGCATAATCTGATGCATCTGTAGTTACAATAAAAGGGTTTGAAAAATCGGATCTTATTAAAAGTGGTTCTTGGCAAAAATTTATCTTCTGAAATACTAAACGCTTGTTGTAGCTTTTCTGTCCAATTACACGATATACCTTTTTCAAGCAGCTGATTTATTTGGGCGGCTATCTTAGAAAAATTGTCTATGAATCTACGGTAATATATTGTTAAATCTGAAAATTGTTTAATATACTTTTGATTTTTAGGAGTTGGGAAGTCTTTCACTCCATGATTTGTTTGGGTCAGGTCCAACTCCGTCTTTATCTATTATATGTCTCAAATATATAACAATCCCTAGCGATGAGGCCAGGGTTATTACAAAAATTGCAAATAATTTCAGATGCTTGAGTGCGATAATGGTGCGTCTGCTCATTATTCGCATTTTCAGAAATGTTTCCCTTTTGGTTTTGTCTATGCTCAAAATTTTGATTTCGTCTGGGTCCAAAATTTTGATTTTGTCCGTATTTGAAATTTTGATTCTGCCTTTGTCCAAAAATTTTGATTCCGTCTGTATCCAAAATTTTGATTTTGTTGGTATCGAACACTTTGATTTCGTCGGTTAACGAAATTTTGATTTTGTCCAGATACAAAATTTTGGTTTAGTTCAGATCTAAAATTCAAATGTTGTCCTGGTTTAAAGTTTTGATTCTGTCGGGGTCCAAAATTTAGATTTTTTGCAGAATTTTATTTATTGTAATTACTAAAGTTTCCTTGAGGTTTATTTGGTAAAAATTAGTTTTGGATTGAACTTGAAACAACAGGATTTTCGGAGAAAAAACTTTTGTCAAAAGTTCTCGAGGTGGTAAAATTTGTCGGTCGCATGTCCCGGTCTTCCGCAAACTAAACACGCTATTTAATTGTCCTGAGCAACATTAGATTTATTATTTTTTGTAATAATTTGCGATTCTGAATTTTTTTTAAAGATTTACTTGGCTCATTTTGCGCTGTTCTGAACAGGCATTCAATTTTCTTTCAATTTCTGGAGCTTCATTGATAAGGGTTTTGAAAGTTTTATCTGCGGTATCTTTCAATCTTATCTCTATTTCCAAACGTAATGATCTTCTAAAACATTCAATCACATCATCTTCCAAAATTGCTTTAAGTGTGTCATAACCATCAATGCCTAATTTTTGTGCGTCTTCGATACCATCCGCTAATTCTTTTATTCGCGCAGCGTACGATATCACATTTTCCTTATCGCACATGAATATATTGCCTAGTTCTCCTTGCAACTGTTATACGCTTTTTGCAGGGGCATAAACCTTTTTTAATTTCATTATTAATTCATCTAAAGTTCGAAACGTGTTTCCGAACATGCATTTTCGCGCTTTTCCGGTTGATTTACTTCTGACTAATCTAGCAAGATTCTTATGCGCCAGTGTAGGAATTATGGCTTTTGCTTCTGTACATACCTCCATAAAATGGGCTGAAGGGATATTATTTCCATCAAAAATAGTGATTATTTCAAGCACGTGGCGGAGGAAAACTTGCTGATTGGTTGGCAGTGTCATTTTTTTGGTTTTTGTCGAATCTTCGTCGCTTGCTACGTCGTCAATATCGTACTCACTTGTGATTCATCCGGGACTCATATTATAAATTGAGGTTTCTTTCAGCAATTCCTTATCATTTTGCTCAGAAAGCGTTGAACTTAATAATGGTTTCTAATTCCTTATGAATGTTATTTCTATTTTTTGCATCACTCTCAAGGCCGTTATTTTTTAATTCCACTTCCTCAGCTAATTGAGGGTTTTTGCAGCAAGATTTCTGGTAATTGTTTTTTGATATTCCCTAAATGTTCAGGATTTTCAATCTAAATCGGTTATTTTTCAATTCGGAAATATTAAACAGCTATAATAAATAAATACAATGGAAATAGTATATGTTTCCTGTCTTCGGTCTAATTCTTTGTGCTTGAAAGTTTGTATAATAATAAACTTTGTTCAATTAAATTATATATTGGCTCTCGTTTGTTTGATTTCCCAGCCGATGTACCATAAAGAGATTGTATGTTACGTCATAGAAACCGCAAAATACTTTAATTTTTAAAGAACTTCCTCGATCCAGTTAAGATCGAAGGTCTCGCACAGGGAAGAGGACAGAATAGCTAATGAATAAGTTATACATGAGTCTCAACAGTCTATTATAAATAATGACAATTAAAACGAAGGGCCGATTTCACCACCCGTGATTGAATCTAAAACCTTGATTAACTTCATTTAATAAGTACATTGCATTCCACCATCTTTTAAAACATGATTGAAGTAGCCTAATCGCTTTTCAACTTAATCGGCGATTTTCGGCCGACTTGAGACATAGCCCTCGCTTAACGGGGCTCAACATAACCTCAAAGTTTAGTTAAGGAGCAGTGCGACAGTATATAGTGAAATATGGCTCAGAATGAAACATGTTCTCAAAATATTATTTTTCCTTTTCTTTTCGCTTTAGAAAATACCACTTCACTCAATTTCTTTGATTGATGTTGTTTTGAAGACGCTTTGGCAAGGCAAGTAAGCAGCGCGTGATTTGTGACGTCAGAGGCCGATTTATTTAGTTTGGCGCGCCAGAGATGGCGCGCGAACACAAGTTACGTGACTCAGCCAATCAGAATCGCCGTTACAACAGAAACACGCAGAAACTAGACTTTATTGCTAACAGGGTATACGGTTAGCTAACCATAGTTGACAGTCAGAAATGTATTGTGTGTACTCTTTTTGTGTTTCCAGGTATTTTTTGTCCCTGTTTAACTTGTTACGGATGTAGTAATACTTATCGTGAAGAGCTTTGATAAGCTGTATAATTCTCGTGCCTTTGGCAAAGATGCCTTAGTGTAAATGGACTCTATATCATCAGCTTCGACATTAGCTAAGGAATATCCGAAATGCTGGCAGAGTAGCAAAACTTCAGCAAGTGAAGGAAGAATCTGTTTGTTCAGACTTTCATGCGGTCCAAATAAAGGACAATGAAATTTTTGACCGAGCATCGTCGACGTCATTGTCAATCAAACTCCTTCTCTAATCAACACTAAAATGCACAGTAAAACACTAAAATTCGACGCGTCTCGACTTGTCTGGTTGACACGTTGCACGCAGCGGTAAGGTAAATTCCTAGAATCGGCTACCACCCACTCAGCTTGGCCATTGGTCAACCCTCGCTGAGGCTCACCTCTCCCCTCTCCTCCCATCATATTGCGGCTGATGTATATTTACGTAATACTGTTCAAAAGATGATGTATTTTAACGCTTTTATCGCCTTAGTCGATCGCACTAGCACACTTGACACGAGGAACATAACGACCATAAAATGGCTCCTTTTTACGATATTTGCCCCTCCCCCCACCCTTACAGGAGAGGGGGATGAGAAGGGGAATGTTTTTTTTTAGTCAAAGGATATTTAGAAGAGGTTACATACCGATTATGAACGAAATTCGATTACTATAACTTACTAACAAGGGGACCTTTAGGTCTGCTTTTTTTAAATTGATACTTTCCTTAATAAAAGGTACGTACCAGAGGTTTTCTGAGAAAAATCAAGAAGACGCAATTTTGACCCATTTTCGAGAAAAATGCATTTCGAAAGTTGCGAACTGATGGTCATCCAGCCGGTGTAAAAGTATTTTGAATCATCGGTAGCTCCCTGGTAGAGCACTCGGCTGATAGCCGGAAGGTTACGCATTCGATTCTGGCTATCCATACTTTTTTTCATTCATTAAGATTCTTGTTTATTCCTTTTTTGAATAACATTTGATAAAATTATACCATTTAATGATCATTTATTCCTTATTTTAATAAAACACTCTGTTAATAGTATTTGTATTGCCACTTGTTTGGACATTTGTGCATTTTATTGAACGTGGTGTATTCACGTACGGCATTTTTTGCCGTATTTTAAATTTGTAGTACGGCATTTTAGTGACTGGTCACAGAAGAG
>CAKNXH010058485.1:1259-38649 GCA_932178445.1 Andricus quercusramuli | reverse complement strand
CGTTCAAGACGTCATCTACGAGAACTTTCCTAAAATTTGAATTGTGGCAGCAGTCAAAATAACTACCAATGGTGAGTCGACGATCAGGATGCTCTGGTGTTACAAAATCCACTAAGACCGCAAGTGATACCAAAATCACCTGATAATGAAACAATCTCTATAGAAAGTACAGTTTTATTATGTTTACTTTAGTGAAGTAAGAGAAGATATATTGCGATCCTGTGCACCTTGATCGTCGATTCACCATCGGTAGTTATTTTGGCTATCGACACAATTTAAATTTTGTAAATGTTCTCGTAGATGACGTCTTGAAAGACCTGGTGCACGATCCAGGGCATCCTGTTCGTCGACTCACTATTGCTAGTTATTTTGGCTGTTGACACAATTTGAATTTTTGCAATGTTCTCGTAGACGACGTCTTGAACGATCTGGTGCACGATCTGGAGCATCCTGATCGTCGACTCACCGTTGGTAGTTATTTTGGCTGTTGTCACAATGTAAATTTTTTCAATGTTTTAGTGGATGACGTCTTGAACGATCTGGTGCACGATCCGGAGCATCCTGGTCGTCGACTCACCATTGGTAGTTACTTTGGCTGGTGCCGCAATTTAAATTTTGAAAAATTTCTCGTAGATGACGTCTTGAACGACCTGGTGTACGATCCGGAGCATCCTGATCGTCGACTCACCGTTGGTAGTTATTTTGGCTGTTGCTACAATGTAAATTTTTTCAATGTTCTAGTAGATGACGTCTTGAACGATCTGGTGCACGATCCGGAGCATCCTGGTCGTCGACTCACCTTTAATTGTTATTTTGGCTGTTGCCAGAATTGAAATTTCTGCAATGTTCTCGTAGATGACGTCTTGAAGAACCTAGTGCACGATCCGGAGCATCCTGTTCTTCGACTAACCATTGGTAGTTATTTTGGCTGTTGCGATAGTTTAATATTTTTCAATATTCTCGTAGATGATGTCTTGAACGACCTGGTACACGTTCTGGTGCACCCGGGTAGTGGACTTACCATTTAGAGATGTGTCGGTTATTGGCAAACTTACATATTCTTGAAAATATTCATTTGTGTTTAGCGTGTCCCAAGCATGGAAGACGGACACGAGCAAGGCTTTAGTCATGCTACCATTCAGACGTGACCCATGCTTTAGCCAGATATTTCCAAGTGTATTGCCATGCATGACCCATGCTTTAGCCAGATATTTCCGAGTTTATTGCCATGCGTGAGCCATGCAAACTTTTTTCACGCGGGAGTCTATTCACTAACGACGGAAAAATAGATGGGGAATTAGATAGGCGCATGAATAAGGGTAAGCAGGTTATCGGTAGAGCAGGGTCCATCCTCACAAATAAAAACATATAAAAAAAACGCTAAAATGGCCATACATAACTCTATTTTCGTGCCGACTGTACTATACGGTAGCGAGACATGGACCTGTCAAGAAAAGGACAGGAGTAAAATCGACGCGATCGGCATGAAACCTCTGCGCATAATATGCGGGAAAACACTGATGGACAAAGTACGAAACGAGACAATCCTCAAAGAATGTGGTACAGGAGACACGCTAGTTGACATATGGGAAAGAAATCAGCTAAGGTGGTTCGGACATCTTGAAAGAATGGAAGATGAACGACTGACCAAGCAAGTGTATAAAGGTAAAGTAAATGGCAGAATGCCCAGAGGTAGACCGCCGAAAGAATGGTTAGAATCTGTGAATGGGACACTAATACGAAGAGACATAAGAAGCCATAGAAATACAAGATCCTGCATGAAAAAATGCATGGACGTGAATGAAGCTAGAGTAGTATGCCAGGACAGAAATGTGTGGCGACAAATAGTTTATAAACAGAGTGACGATAGAGTGAATGATGCCTGGAACAAAGACCTTGAATACTAATGGGCCCAAGTGGGGAACCATACATAACAATTTTGTGAGGCTCCTCACTTGGGGTGATCGCTAGAGAGATTGATCAGCAACCTGGGTCGGAGCAGTGTTGCGGAGTGAACGTGTCATTTATATAAATAACACGAGAACTCCAGATCAATCTAAATCATCTATACCTAACACCCATATACCCATCTACCCTATAGCCATATACCGATCTACCTCATACCTATATGCCTATTTCACTACTTTCCAACCGAGCAAGTCACGCCTACCCCGAAAGGGAAATGGCTTAATGGTATAATAATAATAATAATAATAATAACATGGTGCCATTTCCGATTGATATTTCGAAACTATTGTTTTCAAGAAACCTGTGTTTATGATTTGATAAAGCTGTCATTTTTTTTCTGCCTAAAATAAAAACTCTGCAACTTTCAGGCTTTTAGGAAATATAAGGCCATCTAAATAATATATTCAGTAATAATAATCAATGGAACAAAGGTGTCCAGTACTCTGAAATAGAAAAAGGTATTGTGTTCAGTTTAAGAAACATAACAAAGAATCAAAGTAATCACGTCAGAATAGTCAACTTTGAATGGATGTTAGTACCTGAAAGTAAACTACAAAAAATCTGCTAAAAGCATATGAATGTCTTTAATCCTTTCTGTGCACAATAATGCATTGTAGAGTCAAAATTAATCATTTTTTATTAAGTTAATAACAAAAGAGTAGTGAGGTATCATCTCCGTAACTGAAAAACGTACGGAGATGATTCTTGAAGCACTTGCACAGTTTTGGCTCCTGAAAATAATGTATGTAGCGTCAGTGAGCACAAATTTTGCTTGCATGTTTAAAAAGTTATTTTCTTCTTTGGAAATAGGATTGAGTGTGACATACATCGTTGTACGAGTAGCAGTAGCACAGGCAAGGTCTCCCGCTGTGAGTGCTGTTGCTTCCAAAATCGGAAAACCCTTTATATTTTTCGAAGAAGAAAATAATTTTTTAAACATTAAGGCGCAACTTTTTTCTCGTTCACACTGCATGCACGATTTTCATAAGCCAGTACTGTGCAATTTTCTTCCAGAATTGTCTTTGTGTGTTGTTTAGGTTCGGAGATGACAACTCACAACTCTTTTGTTATTAACTCAATAATAAATTATTATTTCTAAATATGAAATTAGCATTGTGCACAAAAAGGATAAAAGAAATTCATATATTTTTTGCAGATTTTTTGTCATTTATTTTCAGGCACTAACAGCCGTTAAAAGTTGAGTATTCAAAAATGATCGTGAGTTAATGGTACTTTTTTACCATTCAACCATTAGGAAATAATTGCTAATCAACTGAAAATTCTCGACCTCTATATCAGTATAGGCAAAACCATTATTTGCAACATGTACTTCGTCCTATATTTTTCGAATGTTTTTCTCCTGAGATTTTCACTATAATCTGTACAAAAATTAAGATATCTATATTTTTTCTGCAGATAGTATAGTTAAAATATATTATATCAAGTGAAATCTTTAAAAATATTCCATATTCTTTCAACTATATAAAAGTTTAAATTTTAAAAATTGCTCCTAAATTTGTGATGAGGACAATGGGATTTCACACTCAGGGGTGATTTTTGTTGGGCAGAGCTATACAAGGGGATGTTATACGTAAGGATGATTTTGCAAGCTGTGGGGAGCTGCATAAGGGGATCTTACACTTAGCGGTGATTTGCGGGGCTGGAAAGAGCTGGACAGGGGAAATTGACACGTAGAGTTGATTTTTGGGGCTGAGGAGATCTGGACAGGGAGATTTGACACGTATTGATGATTTTTGGGGCTGGGGAGAGCTGGATAAGGGAGAATTATTTTTTGTTTGGAAATTTGACCTGTTGGTTGAAAATTCGCCTCTAAAGATTGAAAATACAACTATTTGGTTGAAAATTCGTCTCTTTTGGTAAAAAATTAATCTTTTTTCTTAGACACTTCAACTATTTTGTTGAAACTGCAATATATTTCGACTTGAAATCTTAAGTGTTTGATGCTGAATTCAATATGATACCTATACATTAATTTGAATGAATTAATTCTCCTATCATTCTTCTATTTTCGTGAAAATCACCCTTTTTCCTGTTTTGAGACCATTTTGGCTTTGAATTTTGTTGGAATATTAGTTTTGTATATTTTGTACTTTACTTCAGGCGTTTATCAAATGATGTTGAAGGAAAAATGTTGACCTAAAGGAGGTTGAGGGTGTTTGTATTTGTGACATCGCCCTGGGGGTGAAAACTTTGTGCGTGATGATGTGTAACGAAGAAGGGGAGGGGTAGAAAAAGTGTTGAAAATAACGTGACGTGGTTTTAGAATGGCCCTTAATGAAAATTTAATATGGTATAAGCTTTTTAAGAAGAAGTTTTGAACTAAAGTTAAAGTAAAGCTTAAAATTTCCCTTTCTTAGACAAAAGGGGCATGTAGTTCATTACCACACACAGCATCTGCAGTGTTTGCCACGAGTAAAGGCATAGAAACCACCGTATATCCTCTGAGAAAAATCGATTTCCCTTTTTGCTCCCAGACGTGTGCTTGGTTACACCATTACGAAACGAGGAAACGACCTCATCGCATTTCTTATCTGAAATATCGGATACCGAAGCCCTATCTGATCCAGCCAGTTTTTTCACTTTTTTTCTTTTATCGCTTTGGCCATTCACTCGAAGAATAAAATATCCGCGGTCGTTTTCATTCACTTATACAGGATTTGTCCAGAGAGTCGACAAAAACCTATTTGATATACTTTTCAAGAGAAATGCCTACATTCAGAAAACGATGTGGTTGAATCAACACATTTTTTGGTTGTTTCAAACAAATCTTTTGTTAGATGGAGTATTTGGTTGATTCAGAACAAATTTTCATGTATATAAAAAAAAAAATGTTTTTTTTTTGCTTTAGTTTTTCTATTGATTGCAATTTTAATTATCTTAAGGCCATATACCACTTACTGATTCATACCACACCGGAATTTTTTTCGAAATGAGCAGGTCACCTTAGTCACTTCTGAAAGAAAAAGGCTAATTCGGTCACTTTAATCCATCTTATTTCAGAATTTTTCTTTAAAAAAAAAATTTTATGAATTTAAATATGAAATTTATAGTAATATATGGTATGCAAATGCTATTCAATATTAGACTTCTACACCTTTTTTAAAGAATTCCTCTTTTTTCCTTATTTTCAAGAAGCTTCCCCTCTTTCTTGTTTTTTTTTGCCTGAATGAGAATTAAGTTATTAGAACCTAATAAGAAAATCCAACTTTTTTATTGAAATTTATTTCTTTTCGATTAATAAGTCTACTATTATATTTTTGGTTCAGAATTAATCTTTTTGGGGTATAAATTATATTACATATATGGTTGGAAATTAAATTATTTTATTGAAAATTCAGCTAGTTTGTTGAACTCATACTTTTTGAATAAAAATTGAAATGTTTTATTTTGATTGAAAATTCCACTCTTGCTTGAAAGTTTAACTATTTGGTTCAAAATGCAACTGCACGGTTGATGATTAAGTTTTTTTCGAGATTGAAAGTCAAATTTTTTCTCATACATTAGATTTTTTAGTTTGAAAACTCAACTTTTTTCTTAGAAATGCATCTTTTTTTGGTAGAAAATTCATCTTTCGCGGTTGAAAATTCAGCTGTCTTGGTTGAAATTTTATCTTGTCGGGATAAAAAGTCAAACTCTTTCGAAAACATTCGACTTTAAAATAAAAAACCCAAGAAATTTGATGCAAATATATATCTTTCGGTAAAAAATTAATCTTTTTTGTTTGAAAATGCAATTCTTTAGTTGAAAATTCAGCTTTCATGATCAAAAGTTAACTTTTTTATTGAAAATTCATCTCTTTTCTGGTAATAATTGTATTTTTTCCGCTTGAAAATCCTACCGTACAGTTGATAATTAATCCTCTGTTTTGCTTCAAGATACAACAATGTTGTTGAACATTAAGTTTTTCATCTACAAATTTGACTATTCTTTTTTTTCATCAAGATGTTTATCTTTTTTAGTGGAAACTTCAACTATTTGGTTGAAAATTCATGTATTTTGTCAAAATTTCGTCTTTCTCGGTATAAAATAAATTTTCCTGGTTGAATTTTAATCTCTTTAGTTAAAAATTGAACTATTTGGTTAAAAATGCATATATTTTAATGAAAATTCGCCTTTTTCGGAAGAAAATTCCAGCATTTTGTTGAAACAACGTCTTGCTTGATAGGAAATTTATCTTCTTGGTTGAAAATGCATCTCCTTTGGTAGAAATTTAATCGTTTTTGGTTAAAAATGCAACTGTTTGGTTTAAAATTTATAATTTTTTTGGCTGAAGATTCAACTACTTATTTTGTTAAATATTCATCTCTTTGGTTGAAATATTAAATATTACATTTTTCGTCTAAAATTCTTTTTTCCAGTTGGAAATTCAACAACTTGGTTAAAACTTGAACTACTTTGTTAAAAACAATTCTTATTGTGAATAATCAAGATTTTAGTGGAAAATTCATCTCTTTGTTTGAAAGTCTAACTATTGTGTTGAAAATCATTGTTTTTTGTGTGAAAATTAATGGTTTTAACTGAAAGTTCAACTATTTCATTTTTGGTTTGAAATTCGTTTTTTCTTAGTAGAAAATTCAACTATTTAGGTCAAAAATCATGTCTTGTATCGAAGATTCATGTTTCTTAGTGGAAAATTAATCATCTTGGTTGAAAATTCATCTTTTTCGTTGAAAATTCACCTATTTCGTTGACATTGCAAAATTTTTACTCGAAAGGCTAGAAATTTGAAGCATTTCATATTGAATTCAATATGGTACATGCAGTAATTTTTTTAAAAGGACTTCTTCCCCTATTTTCTTGAAAAAACACCCTATTTGTCCTGTTTTGAGAGCATTTTAGGCTGTAAAGTCTGCAGTATTGAAATTTAAATTATTTAAATAACAAATTTTCTCGTTTTCTAGTTTCTATTGTAAAGAATCAAAATATACATACGACAGATAAGTGTGAAAGATTCATTTAGCTTGTAATACTATAAATTAAAATATTTCTGAACATTACATGCAACACTCATTCTAGCATTTGTGACCTTGGTTTTTGCTATTGACATTACAGGCCTTCTTTTGTGTGATGAGTGAAGTCACTTTTTGTGTTCAAAATTAGTCACCTTTAGGAATTTTTTAGTTAGAAGGAGTAACTTTTTCTAAATACATCATGCTGTGGCAGCCCTGGCAATAAGTGACATAATTTACGTCTATGAAATTGAATGAGATATCGAATTAGAAATTTGGAATACAAAATAAAATTGTTTGCTCCATACACGCGCCTTAGAGCCTTTGATTTAATTCCACATATATTCAGTCCGATATCTCACTTTCGTACGAATGTGAGTTGCCATAAAATTTTTAAGAAGGTAGAAATCGGGTAAGTTTGTCGAAAGCATATTCAAGTAGTCTTGAACTAGCATTCACTTTCTGAAATAATTTATCGCAATTGTGGTAGCTTTCAATTTAACTGCGCAAATTCTCATAATTTTCTGAAAGATCTTTTGTAAAAAATAAAGCGAAGAAAATATGAGGAGTGAATTAAAAAATTTAAATAAAACAGGGTGGTGGAATAACCCCATCTGAGGGAATTGGTATATAGAGAGCCGATCAAAGACCTAGCGAGTGCGTGTTGAGTATTTCCATTCCATTCTATAGTCTTTACATGCTTTTCCGAAAGAACCATTCGACGAATCGAAATCGAATCTTGATGCAGATAATAACACATTCCAGTCCACTGACCCGCGAATTTGAGAAATTTCACCCTTTCGTCTTTCGTTCAACTTTCTTCATAACTGTTGAAAATAGTCTGCCTAGAGTGTTTGAAATTCTGCTGGAAATATATGAAGAGAAGAGTGAAAGCATGTGAATTAAATTTAAATCTCACAAATCTATCGTATTTCGAGTCCTCTGCTAAATTCGCAATCATTTGTACTTATTATTTTTAAAGGTATTGTTATTTGTTGAACTTATATATAAAAACTTGAAATATTTCTAGGGCTTCCACACACCTAAATCACTTTTAATCGCTTTTAAAAAGATTTTTTTCTTTTGAAATCTTTAGTAATCTGTGTTTTTTGGAAAAGAATTTCTCTCTTACCCCTATTTCTAAGAATCCTCCTCTTTTGCTTGTTTTTCTTTTTATCAAATGCTAACTCAATTAATAGAAACCAGTAAGAAAATTCAATTATTTTTGGTTGAAAGTCAATTTTTTTAAACTGACAAGTCTACTATTATATTTTTGGTTGAAAATTCATCTTCTTTGGGTAAATATTTTATTATTTTGATGAAAATTTAATAATTTGAATGAATTCCCATAAGAACAGCAACAGCATTAGGATTGATTAAAATTTTTTAAAATAAAATGTTAACTTTTTATTTCGGTGTTTTACTTGAATCCCAAACAACTGAGGTATTATAGGTAATTTTCAACCATTTTCAAGAATTTTCGGGGATTTTCTCTATAAAATATTCAGGAATACACCTGCAATTTTAGATGATTTTAGAAAGTTTGAGGGATTTTCTTTACAAAATATTGGGGAATATCCCCGACATTTTAGATAAATTCCAAAAAATTACGGGGATTTTTCCTAAAAAATATTAGAGAATATTCCCGAAAATTGAGGTGAATTCGAATAATTTTCGAGAATTTTCCCTATAAAACATTAGGAAAAATTCCCGAAGGTTTAGGTAAGTCTCGAAATTTTGCGAAATTTTCCCTACGAAACATTAGGGAAAATTCCCTAATTTTTCGGTAAATTTACCAATTTTTCGAAATTTTCCCTACAAAATATTAGGGAAAATTCCCTAATTTTTCGGTAAGTTTACCAATTTCGCGGAATTTTCCCTACAAAATATTAGGGAAAATTCCCTAATTTTTGGGAAAATTTTCAAATTTTGCGGAATTTTCCCTACGAAAAATTAGGGGAATTCCCTAATTTTTCGGAAAATTGTCAAATTTTGCGGAATTTTCCCTACGAAACATTAGGGGAAATTCCCTAATTTTTCATATCTTTTCGGAATTTTTCCCTAAAAACTATTCAGGAAAATTCTAGAAAATTTAGGGTTAATAGCTTCCCGAACATGTTCGGGAAAATCCCAGAAAATTTTTTTACAGTGTAGAAAACACATATTCTTGCCTGGAAATCGACTTTTTTGTTTAAAATTTAACTGTCTTCTGAAAAATTCGTCTTTTTTTGGCTTGAAAATTTCACTATTTGGTTGAAAATGTAACGGTTTTTGGTTGCATTTTAATCCTTTTTGTTAAAATTTGGACCATTTGATTGAGAATTCAACTCAATCATTTAAAAAATGAATGTGATGTTAGTCCAAATTTTATCCAAATATTTTTGAGCTTATATCTGTTTCGTTTCTAAAATTGTTGTCGTTTTTAATTTTCATGCAAGAGAATTATTTTGAACAAAAAAACGAATTTTCTACGAAACAGTATTTGAAAAATTACTTTTTAATGTAAAAATATGAATTCTTAACTAAAATAATGAATCTTTAACAACATAAAAAGAATTTTTATTAAAGCAGTTCTCATCATCCCTCGCAAGTTTGAGCGCGCCTACGGGGCGCGTCTTTTGGATCTCCCGCTTCGCTCTCGATCATATATTTATCTAGCTCTTTTTGCTTGATAATGTGTTTACCTCACGCTGCGCTTTCGATCTTTGTACATTAGATTGTGAATTCTCGTTTGTTAAAGCTCCTTTGGTTCTAACGAACACATTCTCATCACGTATCTCGTGCTTTGCACTCGATTTTGTCCAAAATGCGAACTTTTCTACATTATGCAACACTATTATAGCAGAGTTTGTTAGCATGAGAAACAGCAAAGGTGAAATGCTATATGATATAGACGGGATAGTAGACGCTTTAAAAGACTCTTTTAAAGAACTATTAGGAGGTGAAGATATAGGGCAACAAAACTACGACATTGAACATAATGCATTAGAAAACCCAATTGAAAAAGTCAGTGTCACTGAGGTCAGAGATATAATTAAGAACTTGAAAAACGGTAAGGCTGCTGGTATAGACAGTATTAGCGCTGAAATGCTTAAATACGGTGGCGAGTACATACCTCACAGGTTGTGCGAATTGATAAATTTATGTTTCGAGACAGAAGTCCCAGACGATTGGAGAAAGGCGATTATTGTACCAATATGTAAAAGAAAGGGAGATAAAAGCAACTGCAGTAATTACAGAGGTATCAGCCTACTAAGTACCGTAAGTAAAATATACTCAAAAATACTTATTCGTAGGGTAATGGAAATTACAGAAGAGAAGATATGGGAAGTCCAAAGTGGATTTATGCCAGGAAGATCATGTACAGATCAGATATTTAGCCTAAGACAGATCACAGAAAAAAGCGTGAGAGTAGGAAAGAAAGTTTTCTGTGCATTTATTGACCTAGAAAAAGCATTCGACACGGTAAATAGAAGTCAACTTTGGGAAGTCCTTAAAGAGTATGGAGTGAATGGAGGGCTCCTACAAGCAATAAAAACAATATATACGGGTAGTAAAGCAAGTGTAAGGGTAAATGGGAAACTGAGTGACTGGTTCGATATTATGCAAGGCGTGAAACAAGGATGCGTTATGTCCTCGTCGCTATTTATCATATTCATGGATAAGTGTCTAAGAACTGCCCCCTTCGACGAAAAAGGTATAGATCTCGAAACCGTCAAAGTACGTGGGTTGGCTTTCGCAGATGACAAGATTGTTATGGCAGAATCAGTCGAAGACTTGCAAAGAATGTTGAATAAACTTAACACAAGCATGAAGAACATGGACCTCAAAATTAACGTGAATAAAACGAAAGTCATGGTTTTTGAGGGAAAAAGTGAGAAAACAATATGCAACATTGTGCTAAATGATGTGAGATTAGAACAAGTTGACACGTACGTATATCTAGGTATTCTATTCACTAGCGACGGAAAAATAGATGGGGGAATTAGATAGGCGCATAAATAAGGGTAAGCAGGTTATCGGTAGAGCAGGGTCCATCCTCACAAATAAAAACATATCAAAAAAAGCTAAAATGGCCATACATAATTCCATATTCGTACCAACTGTACTATACGGTAGCGAGGCATGGACCTGTCAAGAAAAGGACAGGAGTAAAATCAACGCGATCGGCATGAAACCTCTGCGCATAATATGCGGAAAAACACTGATGGATGAAGTCCGAAACGAGATAATCCTCAAAGAATGTGGTACAGGAGACACGCTAGTTGACATATGGGAAAGAAATCAGTTAAGATGGTTCGGACATCTTGAAAGAATGAAAGATGAACGACTGACGAAGCAAGTATATAAAGGTAAAGTAAATGGCAGAATGCCCAGAGGTAGACCGCCGAAAGAATGGTTAGAATCTGTAAATGAGACATTAATCCGAAGAGACATAAGAAGTCATAGGAACAGAAGAGCTTGCATGAAGAAATGCATGGACGTAAAGGAAGCTAGAGTAGTATGCCAGGACAGAAATGTGTGGCGACAAATAGTTTATAAACAGAGTGACAATAGAGTGAATGATGCCTGAAACAAAGACCTTGGATACTAATGGGCCCGAGTGGGGAACCATACATAACAATTTTGTGAGGCTCCTCACTTGGGGTGATCGCTAGAGAGATTGATCAGCAACCTGGGTCGGAGCAGTGTTGCGGAGTGAACGCGTTATTTGAATAAATAACACGAAAACTCCAGATCAATCTAAAATATCTATACCATAATACATATACCTATATACCTATATACCTATCTACCTTATACCATATAACGACCTACTTTACACCTATATATCTATCCCACTACTTTCCAACCGAGCAAGTCACGCCTACCCCGAAAGGGAAATGGCTTAATGGTATAATAATAATAATAATAATAATAATAATATATTATATTTATTTCTGTACCTAGATCTGTTACTGCTTATTTAGATATTGCAGAATAATATACAAATTTTATTTTTCATGATGACTTCAATATTCGCTCTTTACTTTGCATTAAATTTTATGTTCAGCTATCCTGAAAAATGTAGGTATCATTTCAAAAAATTTGTATTATTACAATTTATAATGTGCATTGGTACTAAATCAGACGTATTTTTTTTTGTTCTTCCAAAAAGTAAGTTTAAAAAAATTTTGATGTATTTTTATGACAAAAGCTTACACAAAATTTGCAGACCTTTTTTGGTTGAATAACTTTTGCCTTCTCATTCTTTTCGTCTCTTGTGGGGTTTTCTCAAAAATTTAATTTTTTTATTTTTAATGCTATCAAAAAATTATCAATAACAAATTTGTAGCTCTTTCTGGGTGAAGAAATTTAGTCTATTACTTTTTTTACTAATAAAACAAAAACTAAGCGTCCTATCAAAAAGTGATTACTCACAAATTTGTACATCTTTTTTGAGTGCATGATTCTTGTTACTTTATCTTTTTCCGTATCTTGCATAGCTTGATCGCAAAATGGAATTTTTGATTTTTCATTAATTTTTGGTGTGGCCAAAATTTGAATTTTCGATTTTTCAAGAAAATTCGAAAGTTGTTATAACAATATTGTAGGTTGTTCAAAAAGCAACGTTTTCCTCCTACTGACTTTTTCATATCGTGCGTTGTTTGGCTTGAAATTTTTATTTTCGTTTGCTTTTTGAACTTTGTAAACAAATTTTAAACAAAATGCATGCATTTTCAACCAAATAGATCAATTTTCACCCAAACTGTTGAGTTTTCAAGCCAAAATGGCGAATTTTCTACAAAATAGTTAATTTTCAACCAATGAGTTGAGTTTTCAACAAAGTAGTTAAATTTTCAGTTGAAAAATTATTTTTCAACCAAAAAAAATGATTTTCTATAAGAAAAGACAATTTTTCAGCAAAATACATACATTTTCTACCAAATAGTTGAATTTTCTACCGAATTGTGAAATTTTTAAGCCAAAAATATGAGCTTTCTACAAATCGATTGAATTTTTCAACAAAAAGGTTAATTTCCTACAGAAACAGATTGACTGTTAACCAGACAGTTGCATTTTTAACCAAAAAGGTTAAAGTTTCACAGAAAGAGATGAATTTTCAAACCAAAAAGATGAATATTCAACAAGATAATTGAATTTTCAAACAAATTTGTAAGCCAAGGAAGGAAAAATTGTAATCAAATTGTAATCAAATCCCAAATATTCCTACGTATTCGTACATATTTCCTCATATTCCTATATATTCTCATCTTCTTGATACTCTTTGTATTCCAAAATATTCCGATATATTCTCTATATTCCCTAATATTCTCTAGGGGATACATTCCTGGTACACGAAAAATCAGAGTGGTCGACCACTCGCGATTAGTTATCTAGTAACGATAGGGCAAGTTTTTAGTGTGATACAAATAAGTGCATAAAATAAATACGTTGTTCTTGGGTGTGTTTATCTTAAAATCAGGATTCCTAAAGCAAATGGGTTCGCGCTGGAACATGTCATCTGTATGAATGATTATCGATAATCAAGTGTAAAATATAACGTTCAAGGTTGGAATATAAATAGGTACACCTTGTGTAAATTTATGTATTCATTATTCAGGGTTTTAGTCACGTAGCGATCCTCACGGGAGAAGAACATGCTGAGACACGAATTCCTGGACCAATGAAACCGCAAGTCCCACACAAACGTCATCAATTCATAAATATATATACTCTTTTCCCATTTTAAAAGTATTTATTGGCACAGGTTCAGTCTCTCAAAGTATACATTACTTCGAGTCTATTTCCTCCATAAAAAGGGTTTATGCCATTTTAGACAGGTATTTACGTGCAGTGAACATGTCCCTTTGGTGATTACACATTTTTTTTATAAAGAGATCTGAGATGGATTTATTGCTTCATGTTCATTGAAAAACAATTCGATACAACAATATTATTTAATGACCCTACGTCGATAAATGTCAGGCCATTTCCATTTTTTAAATAAAAGTTATTTTCTAAAGAAATGAATACAAACTTTATAATTCCAACTTTATATCCTAGAGTATGAGCTTTGGAGAGAACACAGGGTGGACGGGTAACTCGAAAGAGTATTTAGCTTCAGAAGAAAATAAAAAAAATTTCAAGAACTGAGCATGCTGAAATATATTTTTGATTTTCGTGCAATTTATTTCAAATTTTGAATGATTTTGTACAATGTTGAATGAATGGCACGAGGTGATGCCACTATTAGCTGACCGGACATCATTTGACTGTCAAATGATAAAAATATGTGTTTCCTGATTTGTCTTTTAATTACATTCGATCAAAACAAAACTTTCACTCGCAAATTGAAAATTCAACGAAATGAAACAATCCATAGTATATTGTGCCCCAAGGCTGCAATGTAGTATTTTTACGGTTGAGCATGAGTTTTTGTAAACGTGAGACCGTAAGAAGGCTTCGCTGCCTTGGCACACTATATTTAATATAACAATATGGTTTCCGAGTTTTCTCATAAAATTACGTCTTTGGTTTGAGGTTAATTCAAAGGGAGGAGTATCGTGCAGAAAAACTGTGCGATGTGGTTTGAAGTAATGAACGCGCATGCGCGCGTGTTTCCCGCGGCCGTCAAGGTGCACTTTTACTGCCCGCGGCCGGTAAAGTACCCCACCACCGACAAAAACCTACTTTGCTGCTCCAAACCACGCATAGAAAACAAGGAAAGCAGACTAGTGTTACATAAAATTCTAACCTTCAAAGTTTGAATTGAGCATTCAAGTTTCATGTGTCTAATTTGAAGAAAAATACTGAGAACCCTGAGATAAAAGCTGATCAATGATTGGTATGCAAAAACATGAAAAATCGAGCCATTTTGACTCAAAATTACCCTGTGAACACACCTAGCGCAGAAACTATCAGATCTACTGACTTAATATTTTGCATGGAAATGTGCTTCAAGTGTCTAATGCACAATGTGTCAGGAAGCAAGGAAAGTGGCCAATATTCGATTATATATTTTTATGTCGAATTTGTCTCAAACTTGGTATACAGGACTTTTTTGGGTTGTTGAATTCGAATTTAACGTAAAAAGTTACAAATTCAAAATGGCGTATCCAATATGACACTTACATCATACAAATTATGTCCAGATTTGTATAAAATTTGGTAGAAGGAATTTTCTGGGGTCGCTGATTTTGAGTATAATCTGTATGATATCAAAACTGACGACGACGGTCCTTCGAAACACCATTTATTAAGTTTCATGCAATTCTGAAAAAGTTTTTTTTACAACAGTCGCCATATTGGATCCGTCATTGTCAGTTTTGCTATTTTGATATTGTACTAGAAATCAGTGACCCCAGATACTTATACCAAGTTGTATACAAATCTGGATAGAATTTTGATAATATGAGTCCCATATTGAATCCGCCATTTCGAGTTTGTAATTTTATACGTCAAATTCGAAATCAACGACTCCAGAAACCCCTTATATTGGCAATTTTGGGTCGCTTACTGGCAGGTTTTCTGCCCACTTCACAAACTGATATTTTAATTAGTAATTATCGAATCGAATTTGCAGAAAGTTGCGCTAGATACCCCAATTTAATATTGTTTTTCCGCGTCAAACCATAAACTATAATCGCTTCTGGTATTGACGTTCTCCGCTTATTTGCTGTAATTTCTATGTCAAATGCAGAGGAGATACTTGTAATAACTAGTACTCGGGTGCTTCAACTATAATAACGTTTCTACTTTAGATATAATGAAATTATAGAACCTGCTGCAAAAGTCGGGAGTTGCTACTCTATGAAACGTGCTCTGAAATAATAGTTAAGATAAGAAAACACGGGAGATTCTTGTAAAGAAAACAATTTGATATTTACACAAAATATTATTTGACTGAAATTGAATTGCCTGAGTCAAAAGAGGTTTCCCTAAGTTTGTAATTAAAAATGTAAACAGTTCTAATTCTTTTGGAAGTTATTTTATAATTAAAACTCATTGCATTGGCTGAAATTGAAAGAATAGATTTAATAAAATTTTCTGAATGGTATTTATAAAAATTGTCAAATCAAAACATATGCTTAAATTTAAAATACTATACAATATAATTAATATTTATAAATAAAAATAAGTATCAAAGTAGCGACATTGGCTTACATACCACTTTTTGAACTTTCTGAGCCGCTACTGATTAATCAAGAATGGTCATCAAAAGTTTGTCAATAGACCAATCCACGCTTCTTAAAGACGCGATCAATTACATTGAATGAGTTATTGTTATCTTCCCAATATATAAAAAAATCCTCTTATAAACAAGGTAAATAATTTTGTTACAAAATTTAAAAACGGTATTGGTAGGTTATGGTATGTTATGAAAGGTTCTTCGATTGAGCGCTCGATGCATCTCGATGACGCGAACAAATATATCATATAAATACCAATTATTTTCTTAATATTAAATAAGCTTTTTTTAGATCAAGAAGATAAATAATATATTTTTCAAATTTATGAACCGGTATTGCTAGATCATGAGAGATCGTGGAAGGTAGGTCAACAGATTATTCGACGTGGCTTGAAGACGTGAACAGACATGTCAGAAACAGTAGGTACTGTAGTATTTCTAATATGAGACAAAGTTTCTCTCATATGAACAGAATACACACATTTTTTGAAACTGTGTAAGTCGTTACTGGTGGGTCATAAACAGTTTAAAAATAGGTTGATCTTTGCGTCTCGAAGACGCGAACAAATACAATAGGGATATAGTATTGTTGTATTTTTAATATCAAGAAATTTTTTCTCATATAAACAGAATGAACGTTTTTTTTTAAATTCATAAGTCGATACTGGTAGGTCATAAAAGTTTGAACAATAAGTCGATCGATACATCTCGAAGACGCGAACAAATATGCTATAAATCGTATTGTTGCGTTTTGATTTTTCAAAAAGTTTTTCTCATGTGAACAAGGTAAAATTTTCCTTTTTTAAATCTCTAAACGCAAGAAAAAACTACTTATAAATGGTAGGTCTAGCTCAAAATCCTATCAGACCTAGATATAAATCGTCGCTACAATTCGTTCAAATTTCTTAATCATAGATCTTTTACCTATCGAAATATGGTAAACAGAAAAAAGTTGCACACGGACTTTTCTTGAAAATTGTATTTTTGAGCTCCTGGGGTCGAATTATATCGAAGTATGTCATATAACATCTTTTTGAAATGGGTCTGTGTAGAAGATTCGCAATTGAAGAATCTTCCATTCTTAATGTGTTTGAATGCTAATCATCAAAATTATATAGTTTTTAATTGTAGAGCTTGAAACTCGCACAATTTTAAAATGTATTTGAATTTTCAAAATTAAAATTCCTTCAATTTTAAAGACCTAAAATTCAAAATTCTACAATGCTGAGGAGTTAGAATATTTTTTGGAACAGTTCAATTCTGAATATTTCGTGAATCATTAGAATTACAGAATCTTCAATTGAAAATCTTAAAACTTGCATAGTTTTTTAACTGTAAATTTTCAAAATTAAAAACTCTTCAATTTTTAAGAGTTATAATTCAAAGTTTTACAATTTTGAAAAGTTAAGATGGAGATTCTTGCATTTTAAATCTATAGAATTAAAAATCATTCAATTTTTAGGACTTACAAAAGACTTACAAAGATGTTATACTGAAAATACTTTAATTTAAACGATTTACAATTTAAAATTATTCAATTTTTCTGCAGCTTTGCAACTGTAGATTCATTAATTAAAATATTCATAGATATTTGCAATTGAAAATTCTTCAATTGTGAAACGCAAAAATGACAGCGTTGATTTATCACTTTAGAAATTCTGAAAAAATTTTACATACGTAACATATATAAAAAATGGAATGGCAATTCCATTTTATTACGACTTGTTACGTGGAGAAGGGGAGGGGTAAAAAATGGGGAAAAAAATGTGTCAAGTAATTTATTGGTTAGCCCCTAGGGGAAGTTAGGAAAAATATATCCGGAAGGATCATCAAGCTTCAGTTCCGTTTTGATGGGCGATTTGACATCGACGTTTTGGACCAATAAAAGGGGCATTTGATCGACGATACGATGCGACGCGACACCACCGCAAAAGTGGTCCAATGAGAGAAACTCGTCTTATCTTTGCAAGTGTACTTGGCACTTTGCCAACAGATATCGTAAACTTCTTTTTCCCTTATCGTCTCATATCCAATAATAATTGGATATGGTGATGACGTCCAATCTAGCACGAATTTCGAAAGGCCCTCTAACTTGTATTTTCTATACACTATACTCCAACCTGTCTCTCAAATTTACATTTATTTGACCATCCAAGAAATAGATTGCATGTTTAATGCTTAGTAAAGCAAATTTAAGATTGGCTGGCGTTTGAAAAATTAGGCATTTCCGCATTTCAGTATGTATCGTGAAAATTCTGATATTCAGAAAATAATGAATTGAAATCTATTTGACAAAATCTTCGATCCAGAACATTTTGTCTGTTGAGTTATCTTATTTTAGTTAATTTTGCTATTATCAAAACTTATGAACAATCGAATTATGTGATTTGTCTCACTTTTTAATGAGTTAAATAATATTTTATATATTTTCTAAAAATTGACTGCCTGGTATTTAAACGTGCAGCTCTAGATCTCTCACTATAACTTCTCTATGGCTATTTTAATTTGCTTTAAAATCAGAGTATCTAGTGGACCGGAAAACCGGGAGAAACTCGGAAATTTTATTTAGAATCGGGAATTTTTTTGTTCTATCACAATATCCCTATTTCTTTATTACTGTTTCATTTTTTATGTTCGAAAACCAGAGAGATTAAACTTGAATGGCTTCACGCTATTAAGAAGCCAAAATGAAGGTATTTTGTCAATTATTTAAGAAGATATTGCAAAAATAGTGCAGATTTTAATGTTTTCCTAAAATTTTAATTAATTATAATATAACATATACCTCCCAGTAAGCGCGACATTAGTCTTAGCAGTAATCGCGATGCCATTTATCTTGTTTTTATTTAATTTAAACATGTTTATTACCATTTTTCTGCTATAAAATACTATAAATGAATGAAATTCATCATTCAATGTTACTTGTAACATATTCTGTAACAATATATTTCACATTATATTCAAGTTTCACTATTATTAGGGCCGTCGCGATTACTGGGACATTTACCTTAATAAACATTTGATATAGTTGCTAAAAAAAAGTTGAAAAAAATCTAAAATCAAATGAATACATATTTTGAATATATCAGCAGAAGAAATATTGAAATTTTTCCAACATTTTTGTTTCAACTTTAAACATGTTCCACGATGAAACAAAAAATCTCACAATAATAATGGTGATAAGTTGGTGTGTTTATATAGAAATTTGCCTTTAAAATCAACTAATGGACATTAGGAAATGTCAATTATATTGCATTTTATTTGAATGTAAAGAAAACATTGAAATTTGCACTACTTTTGATAAATATTCCAAAAGAATTGACATGTGTAAATAAATAATGGTTTCATGTATGACTTTAATTTTTGTACGTATATTGTTAAAAGTATCATTTCTGTAAGTCAGTTTAGGACCAATTAAAAAAGTCTGGGAATTTCAAATTGATTACTTCCTATATAGACACTCTGAAATTATTTAAACGGATTTTTGGAAAATCAATTTCTAAACTTTGCGTCCCTAGCTGAATATTTTTAAAATAATAGTTACAGATTTTTATTCTCTTTTTCGGGTTAAAAAAGAAGGAAGAGTAAAAACTTTAAATAACTAAAAGTGAAATTGTCTTTCTCAATAAAAGATAATGTAATTAATGTTTGTTAGCAGAGGAAACTGTTTTATATTTAATAATGCAAATAAATTGTGATACTGAAAACTTTTTCTCATGCCTGAAGCCTTATGCGCAATCAGAAGTTTGAATATCCCAGAATAATAATGGAAATTCTCGGTTTTATTCCAGACAATTACAAATGACCATTGCGTTATTTCCCTTGGTTGCGAATCATTTTTCCGCATCGCAAACCCAATTATTTTTACCTCTTAAAAGTTTCGGAATGAGAAGAAATACTGGAAAAAATGTTATAGATGTAGTTGAATTCGAGATATTTCTGATATCAGTTTTTTCAATTAGAAATAGAAATGTAAAAAATTTGTAATGTCTGGGAAGACAATATTAGAAGGCAAAAAACAACAAACAGTATTGTTATAATGAAAATTTACGACATTATATGATACTATGAAGGTTATAATAGTTGGATGTAATTAAAAAAAATAACTTACGAGTTTTTTAAAAAGTTTATCCCACTATTATAACCTTGATGCGAGTTTAATACAGTTACGTAACCTTTAATTATAACCTTGCAATAGATACGACCCTAATGAGGAAAACTCGGTATTCTCGAAACTGAGGGAGTGCGGAAATTCTTGATAATTAAAACAAAAAACATTTGCATTTTTAACCTTTCGTGCAAAATTGCATTAGAATATTCATATCAGGGCATCTGCTAACCGGGAAACCCGGAAAAAGCCGGGAATTGGAAAAAACTAAGAAAAATTGAGGGCTAACCGGGAACACAAATTCGAGCCGGGAATCACATTTAAAGTTTTGAAAAATGTGAAATTTTTTATTAATCGTAATAACGAGAAAAATACATTTGAATTTTTATCCTTTTCTTAAAAAGAAGCAGTCACGATGTCTCGCATACATTGATGTCATAAACCTGTTTGGTTGCGACACTGAGTGAATATGACTTTTGGTGACTGTTTTTAGTTTGTTTATCAATTAATGAAGGTTACGAATTTTCTGCATCATAAATTTTGTCAATAAAAATTTCCAAATAAGACATTTTATTTCATGATATAATTCATTTCAAATGTTTCTAAACATTATTGATGAAGGAGGAAATTTTCATTGTGAATGATTTTTTAATAGTGAAAAATTATTATTACCGATACTGACAATAAGATTTCTGAAAAAACTTTAAATGATTTAGGTACTATGCAACGAGGTGTCTCGTTGTCCTTAAATTCGGGATGAGTAGATAAGTATTTTTCATAAGCTTGGCTAATCATCCTGAATTTTTGGGACGATGAGTCCATCCCCTTTTCCAATTCCCTAATTTCTCGGCACGGCTAGGCCTTCATTTTAAAGAATCAATTTCAAGTTTTGAAGGTTTGAAACTACAGAAATTTTGAAAAGATTCGATAACAATTTGAATCTTGAGAAGATCTCAAAACATTTCAAATAAGATGTCGATTTTTGAAAATTTTTAAAAGAAAGAAACTTCTAAAGAATGTTAAAAGTTTTCAAGAGAATAAACAATTTTTAAATGTCGAAATAGAATGTAGATTATAAGGCAAAAAATGTTATATTTCCATAATTACAAAGTTTCAGAAAAAAATAGAATAAATTTAAGGGATATTTAGATGTTTTGAAGAAATAAAAAATAATTTCGAATTTGAAAAGTTTTTGAAAAAGCTGAGACAATTTGCAGATTTGTAAAGCTTTCGTATAAAAAGTTTAAAAGCTTTTTAAGAATGTTGAAAGTTTTCGAAGGAATAGAAAAATTTTCTGAAGGTTTCTGGGAAAATGTTAAATGATTTTATATTTTGAAAAATCAGTTTCAGGAGATTGTTTAAAGACATTTCATGAAATTTTTGCAATTTTCCAAAATTGTCAAAACAACAATCTGTAAGTCTTCAAGTCAAATTTTTTAATCAAGCAGATTTTTTTTTTAATTTTAGGAAAAGTACAAATGATTATAGAAGATAATTAGTAGGTTTAGAAGTTTGAATGCAGACTTTTTTGTCAATTCTAGCAAAAGTTCGAATCATTTTAAAAAGTATTTATAAGGTTTACAAGTTTCGAAACGATTTAAAAAATTTTATTTGAAAATATTCCAAAAAATTGTTAACAAAATGAGCATCTCCAAAGATTTTGAAAAAAAATCTAGAAGAGTTTAAGAATTTTAAAAGGTTTCGAATTGTTTTCTTAAATTTCGAAAAAGAATATACAAAATTCTGAAGCAAAATTTTTCAATTTAGTAAGATTTCAAAATCTTAGAAAAAGTTTGAGTAAATTTAAGAGATATTCAGAAGTCTTGAAAATATTCAAAAACTATTTAAGGCCTGTGAAGATATAAAAAAATTAATACAAAATATTGATTCTTGAGGATTTCGAATAAATAATGTACAGGGTAGACCACTCTACAATAGATAATGATCCTACACTAGATAATCATGAATTTGAAATACTAATGTATGTGAAGTAATTATTTAAATTTAATTAATAGTTAGGACTCTATATTTGTTAATAAATTAAATCATAAATAATCATTTCAGGTATATATGCGCTTTCAAATAACGATTATCTACAGTAGGTTCAGTATCTATTGTAGGGTGGTCTCCCCTAGATATAGTTTCTAATTTCTTTGGTAATATCAATAAATTATCGATTAATTATTGAAGAGATATTACAAAAATCTATTGTAAAAATTATTTATTGCACTGTACCTTCCCACCTATGATAAAAGTCTGCTGGGACTGGGGTTTGCGTAGATGAGGTCCCCTACCAAAATTGAAAATCTTTTTCCCCTTGCGCTTCATCCTCGTATATGATTGTTTGAGAAAGTCGAATATATTCAATAAAGTAAATGTGAAGGTTTGAGAGTTAAGGAAACAAATGGAAGAGAATACTCAGGGGTTATTATTATAATTTTAAATACCAATTCTAAAAAACTTTCTGGTTTGTTACAAGGTTTATTCTGAAAAAAATTAAAAATTTGACAACTCTGGATAGGCACGTAAGTGTTTCTTTATAAAACATTTTGCATTCAATTTGTATTTGTCTAGAATTGGTAGCCAGTTATAAACTAAAATTATTCATTGAATAGATCATACATTAAATGTGAACATTTGTTGAAAAGTTGATATTGGGATCAAAGCGAGGATATTGTAATACTGAATGAATTTTACAACAAGTATGTCCTGAATACATGAAATTATAATTAAGTTGTCATAGTGAAAGATTGAAATAGTTTTTTTAAATTACTCTTCAATAATTAATTATTGATTGAAGCGTGCTCTACAACAGTGAATTATGCGCCATGTGCCATAATGATAATGTAATATGTGAATAAATGATCTTCATAGAAAGATGCGTATAGTGCACGTTTGTAGAGCACGGTTAAATTAATCGCGAAGACCAAAGACATTGAAAATGATATCTAAGGATTATTTAACAATTAGAATACAAAAAATAATTAATTAAAGATATGTTTATAAAATTGTATTATATATTTTCCATAAAGTGCCCAAATGTCTAAAGCAATTTTGATCCAATTGTATCCATTTTTACTCGACACCATACACAGTAAAAAAAAAAGGATCAATTTTGTTGCAGAGCATTTTGCTCCAACGATCATTTGCCTCTTGAGATCATAATGATCTGTCCATTCAGATCAACTTGATCATCTTTTTCGGATCATTTGTCAGACTAAACAAAATGACCGCCAATTTTTGGCGCCGATGTCAGAACGACATAACCTAAAAATTTTATCTATCCGCAAGGAAGTGACAACTACACTTAACAGTTGATATTTTCTAATGGGTTATAAAGTACTCTAAGAACGTCATTCATCTTGCTTTGACTTGATACATGATCCCGCGTCAGGCCATTGTGATCTCAAAAGTTGATCATTCATTCCGGGCGATCAAAATGCTTCCGATTTCTGTATCATTTTTGTTGCATATCAAAATGACATTGATATCGGTATCATTTTGAACATTTTTTTTACTGTGTAAAGTACAAAAATATTTTATTATTTACATATAATAAGATATCAGATTAAATTAAATTACAAATAGAAGAGCCTCATTTTCAATGCGTTTTATTTGTGCCTTCTGGCGAGACATTTCATTCTTAAGAAAGAATATGTTTTAAAATTTGAAAAGCGTAGAAAAAGAATGAACTGTTTTGTTTAGAAAGTATTTTTATCAAAAGGATTTCTATAATGAAATTTTAACTGTATTGCGCTTCAAATTGCGTATCCTCTTACTTTCAGAAGGAATACTTGTTGTAAGTATATAAGGCTATTAGTTTCCAGTTAGTTGTCTCTGTCTTTCACATTGTTGAATCCAATTTTCCGTTTAACGATTTGTCGCTGAATATTTTGCACGCTAGATATTCTTTTGCCAATAACTGACACCACTTATAAAACAAAGCCTTTGTGATCCTGCATTTTTTTTCTTGCAGTAGGAATACTCATTCCTTTTGGAACACTATTCTCTTTGAAACTAGAATGCATCAACACATAACGAAATATTTACCGATTGAATTGCACCCAGTTTCGTTGCGTCGAATAAAACCTTTCTACATTCAGTTTGTCGTATAATTCGCTTTCACAGGATTTCGAGTGTCGTTTATGCCACGCTGGAAATATGCAGTCGTATAAAAATAAGGACACTAAGAGCTTTTTCTTTGAATGTGTTTATCTAAAAGCAAGGATTCTCATTTTCGCAAAAGAAAATATTTTGAAAATAAAACAGTAAAATAAATTTCCGAACGTACCGTAAGACGGGGCTATGTGGAAAGTGTTTTTAAAATGTTCTTAATAAATAATACGAAGGAATCATAATTAGATATTAATGCTCTAAATAGATGAACGTTTATTTTGCAGCCTGCTGGCCTACAAAAATTGACTTGCTTACACTTCCATTTTTTCCATTTTTTTTATCGCCTTGCCTTCCTCGCTTCGCCTCGCCTCGCTCAAATGTCCCTACTCTCTCGCATTGCCTCGCATTGCCAAACTATGCTTCCGCGGCTAATACCTAATACTTATGTACTATATACAATATTTACAGATTACTTATATCTACTTCCTCTCCTATTTACAATCTTTCCTTCTCCATTCCTCCTTCTCCTTCCTTCTCTTCTTCTCCATCTTACCCATTATCCCAACACACCCTTCACCCATGCTACTGCCCTTTTCTCCCCCCTTTCATGCATCAATACCACCATGCTTATCCTACTCCTTTCCACCTCTACGCACTCCTCCAACCAGTGCTCCACTCTTGCATCCCCCTTACCAAACAGTTCACACATCCTCTTCTCCCTAGAGAGCCAGAACCCATTAAAACCCTCCATGCACCCACATCTCATCCTCGCTATAAGCTCCTGACTTCCTTTCTCTCCTTTCTCACACAAATATTGCGCTCTCGCCCTTGGCATAATCCACACATAGTTCCCGTTAAACCTTTACTCTCATTCTCTCTTCCCCTGCTGTCTTCTCTCTCTCCATGCCGTTTTTCTTAACCCACTCATATTCCTTCCTTCCTCTTGTATCCTTCTCACTTCATCCATCTGCAGTTCATTCGTTCTAAAATACCTTTCGCTTTCAACATTCCATCTTCAAACCCCCTCTCCTACTCTCCTCCTCCCACCAATACTCCCTTACCAGCTTACTTCCCCTCTCTTCCAAAAATTTCTCCTTATATTTACACGCCCGACTCCCCGCTAGAATCCCTACACTCGTTCTCCCCGTCGCCCTCCTGACAATATAATTAGGCGCGTTCCTTGCCAACACCAATGTCCACTTTACATATGGGGCATAATTTTTGAAGTGTACCCACCTCAAAAATGAAAGTTGTCTGATCGGGCTAAAAATTGGCCCAATTGTAGTCCTATTAGATAGTACTCCTCACACCAAAAATTAATTTATTTTGATGATTATTTATCACAGTGGAGAGGGTACAATTTACGGGGTTTTCAAGCAAAGCCTTACTTTCAAACGTTTGTAACTTTTGTCCTGTTGCCTGAAACAAAATTTCATTTGGTGGTGATAACGATTTTTAAAAAAAGTCAAAATTTGACCCGAATTTTTGAAAATCAAAAATAAATTTGACTTTTTTTCAAATTTCGGCACCTTTTTTTTCTGCAAAATAGTTTTAAAGAAAGCTGAGATTTTTTCCTATGAGACCTCCAATTTTCAAAGTGGTGAATTAATTCGTCTTTGAGTAATAAAACGATACGTAAAAAAGATGCCGTGATAGGGTGAGTAGCGCGCTATTTCCCCTAGTGCGCTCAAGCCGAGAATCTTTGTGCAACGCTTAGGAGCCACTTTTTAAAGTTAAGTTATATTATATGGTAATATTATGTGTCTTCCTGTTCGATTTTTTGGCGATAGTTTCAACAGCTGTTTTCTTTGCAGGCCTCTTTTGCGGTTTCTGTTTTTTGCCATTCAAGAGGATGTCGTATTTCTCAGAGGAAGACAACTTCTTGAGTTGAAGTTTTCCATCTTGAGTGGGAATGAAAGCGTGGTACTGTAATGTACCTGGTATCGTGACAGCTTCGTCAAATCTGGCTTTCAGTAACTCGGTGGCTAAGGCATGATTTTCTTTGCTGCTGAAAAAAATTTCGGTTTCCTTACAGTTACTCTTTGTCCACTGAAACAAAGCATGGGGAGTGAGTATGTGATGTTTCGGAAAACATTGTAAGCTTGATCGTGCTGCTTCTCTCTTTATATTCTCTCCAATACCATCACATGCACCCTTACCATGAGATGTGCCATAGAAGTGCCATTCAGCTTGGATACCAAAATTTTCTTCATGGGCTTGGAGATTAACAAAGCTACTCTTATTTTTAAAATGTTGTCCTGCACCATCAGTGAAATAGTAGATTTTCTTTGGCCTGAAATGAGTTTTCAAGTAATCTACTATTATCTTTTGATACTCGTGAACAGCCACCGTGTCATGAGCTAAGTTATCAGATATGATTGCGATACTTACGTGCTTGAGCTCTCCATCTCTTTTATAATAAATCACGACAGTGAATATTGTAGATTGGTCGTTATTCCAGTGGAATGATCGCGCTGCATTCTGAATTATGAAGGCGTAATTCTCAGCGAAATCGAAGCAAATCAAGAACTCCCCAGGCAATAAATTTTCCTTCAGGTTTTTGAAAAAAGATGATTGCTCCTTTGAAATGAAGTGATGAGTTTTTAATTTCAACAGCCTTTCACAGAAATCATCTACGAATTCATCCGTATCCATTACCAGAGTCTTTAGAGTACATCTGTCGGTCTTTAGCCAAATTTCAAACCTCACTTCATTAATACAATGTTCATCAAAAGCTTTTGTGATGTTATCTTTCAAGTTTGCAGTACCTGGACAGTTTTCACACTCTCCTAAATGACAGGAACTTGAAGAGTCAGGACATACAATAGCATCCAGGCAGTCGTGATAATTTGTGAGCACCATGTCAGTATCCTCTGTTAAATGTGGAATATTTATTTCATTCAACATCAACTTGACATTCTCATGATGCACTAAAACGCACACATTATGTGTGCCACTACTTCCTGCTAGAACACTTATTGTACCTGCATTCTCACTTATAATTTATAATGCATATTCCCAATCAATTTTACACAGACCGTAATGCAGGCCTTGTTAATTCATCCTGGCAATGCAGAGAGCAGTTATTCTAGTATACTCTGTTCGCCGAGAGAACTAATTTCTGAAACGACGCAATTTCGTTCTCTGCGCGCAACTTGTCGAAGAAGGGGAATTGTAGGCGTAAATATTTGCCTGGAAAGTCCCTTAATATTTATGGCTTATTGCGACTGTCACGTTCGGTCTGCTCATCTGGCTCTCAGTGATGCTATAAAAAATTTAGGAAAACACTTGGGTCAGTATATTTGAAAAAAATTGTGTCCTCCTTTAACAGCGATTGGCTGTCGACCGAACGAAAAACAATTTGTCGACGCCTTTTGTCATCAAAACTTGCGCGACCAAATTCGTTCTCTCGGCGAACAGAGTATAGCATATAATATTACTTAAGTTGAAAAACTGGCACTAAAGCGTTGCACAAAGATCCGCGGCGTGAGCGCACTAGGGGAAATCGCGCGCCACTCACGCTATCACGGCATCTTGTTTACGTATCGTTCTTTTACTCAAAGACGAATTAATTTGCCACTCTGAAAATTGGAGGTCTCGTAGGAACAAATCTCAGCTTTCTTTCAAAACTATTTTGAAGAAAAAAAAGTGACTTTTTTCGAAAATCGTTATCACCACCAGAATGTTTGTGGAAAAATCTATCGAAAATATTCGAGGTGAAATTTTGTTTCAGGGAACAGGACAAAAGTTACAAACGTTTGAAAGTAAGGCTTTGCTTGAAAACCCCATAAATTGTACCCCCTCCACTTTGATAATTAATCATGACAATAAATTAATTTTTGGTGTGAGAAGTACTATCTAATAGGACTACAATTAGGCCAATTTTTAGACCGATCGGACAACTTTCATTTTTGAGGTGGGTACACTTCAGAAATTATGCCCCATATCTCTCCTTTGTCCTGTCTACCTCTTAACTTTCTCTCCGAACCTACACCTCTAGTCCATACAATAGCACATTCATCACTAGTGAGTCAAACAATTTCATTCTCCTTCCAAAATCATCTGGGAATAACTTCTTTCCCAACCCCCACACCTGCCTCATCACCACACCCGCCCTCCTCACTCTCTCTTTTATGTGACCATCCACTCCTCCATGCCTCCGAAACGAAATGCCGAGGTACGCAAACTCTTTCACTTCCTGCACCGCATTTCCCTTGCACTTCCACTCCCCTCCCTTATCCCTTCCACCTCATTTTTGGAACACCATGACCTTGGACTTTTCCGCATTCAGCTCTAACCTGTCAATGCTTTGAATATATAAATTCTGATTATTTTTGAGAAAAAAGTTCTATCTCAAGGGAGATATATTCGAGGTACGGAAGATCTAGTATGATTATTTTAATAGATTGTCATCATCTTGCGCGTGCTTCAATCAAGTGCTTAAACTCATTGACGTTTCATTTAACAGCACCAAAGGTGTAGAGCAGTATAGGAGCGGTCAGTATATTGATCGCCTGGATCTTATTCTTCGCAGATAATTTGGAAGCTCAAATTTTTCTGAGAATTTCACGATACTTTTTTTGGAGGGCCGTTTTTACCACACGCACAGCTTGGGTTTCCGCTTGCGGTATTCCACGATATATGTCTTTCCATTACCAAGATGTTGAATGGTATTTCCACCTATGTGTTGAACACCTTGACCGTCATGCTCTGATGTAGTTTACTACTTTACTTCTTTATTATATATAATTGCCTTAGGCCTAAGATGGTTACAGCAAAATATGTTGAAGGCATTTTTTGTTAAGAGTTGATTTTTTAAAAATAGTTTGCACGATGCTATCTCGGTATATATCAACATTTATTTGAGTAGTTGTAGGCTCCAGAAGTTACGATCATGGTTCTTTAAAGCAACCAATCCCGACGTAACTGGAATGTTGAGTGGTGGAGAACGAGAAATTCCAGTAGATCCTACACTGATCGTTCTCCACAACAGACTCGAGTTCCTCCTGGGCGTATGGCAAGACGGGCAGTAGATCAACACCATATAAATGCCTAAGATGGTAATATAACACATTTAGAGCCGCATTGTGTCTCTCTGTGTATCCGTAGCATGCTTACTTTGAGTTTACACTGAGAACATGTCCAAGTGTTTCTGACTCTTGCTTGCATGCTCAGCAGCATGCCTACAGCAGGCCTGCCCAGATAGGGGAATACGACTATCTATCAATCTATCCATCTACTTATTCGGGGGTTGACTCGCAGTGGCCGTGGCACTAAATTTGTCATTTGATGAATAGTGCGTGGTGGCGACGGATTGTTTGCACTGCTTATGCGCTGCGAAACTGCATGGGCCAGCAGTTCTAGTAAGAACTAAATCAGTCGGACTTATATTGAAGTTATTGTGTACATTCATTATGCGCTTGTGGTAAACTAAGGTGTCTATATCGCTGTCTTGACAGGTGAAAAGAAATCCATCAGTCTCCGAGCTCAATCCAGCAGACTTGCATAACATGCCGGACAGACCCATCAATAGCTCTTGTTCACGTACAATGCCGTAGAATTTAACATAAAGGGACTTGTCAGCATGTTCTCTTAGTAGAAGCGAATGTTCTGCTTTCTGTACACGACTTTTGAGCACCAAAGGTGTTAGTAATGCCAGGCCATGTGTAGTGTCGCGGGAATCGAATGCATTGACGACTTCATGTGGATGTACGAGTAGCATAAGAGAATTGGTGCTATTTAGAACTGAGCAGGCTGTACGCAGAACCGTTCTTCGATAAAAATACTCCAAGCCTAGTCAACCTCTACCTCCTTTATCTCGAGGAAGGTATATTCGAGGTACGGATATTCCAAGATATGTATTTGTTTCTCCATTATCAAGATGTTGAATAGTATTTCCGCACACTTGTCTCGTCAAAAGCTGACACCAGTCGCATTAAAGTACCTATTTACCGCCGCCATAAGGATGTTAAGGACCAATTTCGAGGAAGCGAAGAGTTTAAGTTCGTCCATGTGTAAAAGGTGGTTGACCTTATATTCTCTTCTGTTCGGCGGGCCACATAGGTATCCAGAGCTTTTGCGTCGGAGCACAATAGATAGAGGCAAGAGGGAGATGTAGAAAAGTATCGGACATAGAGAATCTTCTTGGGAGACCCCCCTCTTATATGTGATGTAGTAGCTTGGTAGTCACTTATCCCTTGTCAGATGTTATGACAAATCTTGTCCGCCACAAGAGCACAAGATCTTTTATGTGTCTCACTATTTTTGGATGCACCTCCAGGCACTCAAGGAGCTTGATAAGTAGCTCATGGTTCGTTTTATTGAATGCCTCACGATAGTCAATCCAAGCCATGGACAGATTGCGTCGATATCTGATCGAATCCTGTCTATTAACAGGTTCTCCCTGCAACCTGTCAGCCCTCTCTTGCGTCCACGTTGTTCAACTATTGCACTCCATACCGGTTCGATAGATGTTGATATCCTTTCTTTGAGGATGCCAGTGATTAGTTTGTAGCTGGTGTTCAAACAAGCTATGGGACTGTAGTTCTTTGAATTTGACAAGTCTCCGTTTAAAAAAGTTGAAAAGATACGAGCTAGATGTTGGTGCGTAGAATTGAACTTCTTCCACCAAAAGTTGTTGTTTTTATCTGGCCCTGGCACACTCTTCATCATGCATTTCTTAGAAACTGTTTGTCGCCTCACTTTCCTTTTCTGACATACCTCTTGAGCTACCTCCACGTCCATACATTTTCTAATTTCTAATGTCATTCTTATATTATTCCATCAACATGCCCAAACCGTCCCAAAAATATTCTTTCATTCTTGTCAAACAGTGTTTCCTATAAACCACATTTTTTAAGTATCCTGTTATTACTGTGTTTTTTTTTAGCGCTTTATTGCAGACATTGCGCAGATGCTTTATGCCAACTGCGTTAATTTTACTGTAATCCTTTTCTTGGCATGTCCAGGTCTCTCTACCGCACAGCACAGTTGGTGTAAGTACAGAATTATATCTTATTATTTTAGCTTGATGTCTTATGGGTATTTTTACTTCTGGTACACGGAGAAAAATTGAAGGTCAGTTTGTCCATCTAGACTTGCAGACGGACTATATTGCAGGGTCAACTATAGGACAGGCCTTGAAGATGGCTAAAGCGACTATCTCTACAAGCTTGAAACAAGAGGTTCAAATCGATCATCCCAGAGTGTCGACTTGGTCATCTCGTACGGTCGACTCAATCATCATATAGAGTCGAACCGATCATCACATAGGGCGGAAATGATCATTATAAAGGGTCGAATCGCTCATCATAGAGGGTCGATTTGGGTCATATCAGATAGTCGTCTTGATCTTCTCGAGTCTGACCCTCTTACAACACTCAGACTGGCCGTAAAATAAGAGTCTCTCTGACTATGCCGAAAACATTCTGACAGGTTCTTTAGTTTAGACCAACTAGAAGAACGGACTGGCTCTCTAAATTTTGACACTCTAACTTTGACCATCCATTTTTTTCCGTGTAGTGGCTACTCAATTCCAGTAAAAGCATAAACTTTCATAGTGCTCCAAGTCATAACCCTATAAGTATAAGAACACAACAAAAAAAAATAAGTCAGTAAATTCTGCATGTTTAAACATCAAAAATGGCATTTTGAAACTTCTGAAAAGATTATTTACAGAAACGGAACGAACTTCAGTGGTCAAACCCACGAATTTACTGTTCTTTATTCTCCACAGGCTCTATTTCTTGGGCGATTTTAAAGTTTCTGTTTTATAAGTTCTCAAAATGAAATTGGAAATGTCCACAAATTCTTTTATTTTTTCATTTAATTTGATGTGCAACAATGTATGAATAAATATAAGTGCCAAATTCTCATTTTTAAGAACAAGTCTTCTTATCTAAAAGGAAATTGCTCAAACAAACTCGATATTGATTGAAATCAATCCACATATACCTAAGGAGCATTACAATAATTAAATGTACAAATAAATTTGCTATAAACAAATTATTCAAATAAACTCTTCATTATAATAATTTGTGGTAGAAGAGCAATTATTTTGTTTTGAAATCGTCGTAATTCATGGGATGAGAAGATTTCGTAAAAGACTATATTTGATGAAAAATAATATACACTTTCGTTTTTTTTAAATGTGAGTTACGGAATAACTAAAAGAACCATTCGAGTCTTCGGGGAAAATGAAGTATAGTTCATGTGTTAGACAATTTTTTCCTCAAACATGTTTGTTATGTAGTATAATTAAATACGTAAGCGGGTATCATACGATGTATTTGTTTATTTGTGCTACATAACAAACAGGTTTGAGAAAGAAAAAAATTTAAGCATGCAATTTTTCCGTAGAATTGAATAGTGATGTTAGTTTTTTTCTTGACTGAAAATTTTAAGGAAATCGTTTAACCTAAATTTGTTCAAACAATCAAAAATTCTAATTCTTTTCCAGGAAAAGTAATCTTTCAATAAAATTTTCTTATCCCAATATTAACTTTTCTAATACGTCAATTGATCTGCCTATAAAACCCAATAGGTTATAACCCAATTACTATTATTCTCAAATTCTGACAATATTTTAATATTGATGACATTCTAATAATAAATTACAATGATTTTCAGACAAAAACATTTTTTTCTACAACAAACTCGTATACTGAAAGTGTTAAAATAAATTGTACATAACAAATAATTTGTTCATGTAATATTGCACACTAAATGAAATTGAAAAATATAAGAGTTTGACGACCTCAAAAATTTTATTCTAAGAATTTATAAGAAAGAAACTTTAAAACCCGAGAAGAAATAGAGCCAGTAGAGGATTATGAACAAAAACATTCCTGGTTTTGAGCAATATACATTCCAACATTCGGCTGGGTAATCGGTACAATGATTAGCCACTTAAGAAAATTTTCCAGTTTAACAATTTGTAAAAAACACTACAGACGTAGAAAGAAATTCTGAAATAAACAGATAGATAATGATTTTTATAAAGGTTCAAATTACCATAGTAGTTCAGCGTTAAAAGTAGTAGATAATTTATATTTTAAGAAATTAACAATAGTGAAAAAAACAATGATTGGCCACGTGAATATAGTGATTGGAAAATGTGGTGAAATATAGTTTAAACAATTTTGAATAGATTTTTGCGAAGATATTAGTCATTTGATTTCCTGATATTATAGTCCAGCATATTGTTTCCGCTTTATCACGATGACAATGATTTACTACCCATTTATCGATATACAAACATCCTTTTAAGGTGAGAATACTAACATCATATATCTTTAATCAGAAAATTCAATTGAAATCCAAAAGTATTAGGTAAATCTATCTTCCTCATTAAAAAAATATGATTTTGAACAAGCGAACACTACTATTTATTAGTAGATTCATTTGTGATTATTCTTTCACATAAGCATATTTAATTGAGGTGGTCAATCACTGTGTGTGTGGTTATTATTTGGTTAAGATTTGAGATTATTTTGTTAAGACTGTATGATAGGTGACATAAATATCTAAAAAAGATTGCAACTGAAGTTTTGCAAGCTTTTTTCAATCACTTAACCAAAATACAGAATATCCCACTTATTGCACAGAAAACTATGAAAAATCTTTGGTATTTTTATTAGAAAGAAGAGAAATGTTAATCCCAGTTCACGGTACTTAAAACATTCTCAGAATTTTTCTCGATCATGCAAGCAGATTTTCTTTTCAATTAACTGGAAAACAGATCGGCATTGTTAGACATTACTGTAGGAATTTTCAGAGACGCGTCACTAAAGCTTTATGCCGAAAATGTTCTTAAATTTTCCTGAACAGAAATAGAAATTTCAGAAATGGTAACTGCATAAAGCTTTAGTTACATGTTTCAGAAAATTATATTACAATTTAGTAATTTTCAGTTCCTGTATCTAAAGATTTCAAAAGATTAAAAATCTTTTTTAGTTTATTAATTTTATTATAAAATATATAGTTTATTTTTGTCTTAACAATATAAGTAGTGAGAAAATATAAGTGAAGTTAATATAATCACATTTGATTCATTGAGTATATTATATAACCTAGAAACATACGTAGTCATTTGCATATCAACTTTTCTCGCATATAGTCCCACTATAATTTATACTGCTAAGGCAAATATATACTGCAACTTTATATTGAAATTAATGAACCAGCGGAAGAACTCAAAATTACAGATATAATTGAAACCTGGGATTAATCAATAATTCACTCACTTGCGGTCCTGATTTAAATCTTTGGAAGTTTATTTACGAGGCAGATGATCGCAGTATCTTTTTTATTGCAAAGATAATTCGCTCATCAACCGAGCTTCTAACCTTCACTCGCCATTCAATATAGGAAACAGTATGTTCCCTGCATCATAATAATTCAACACAACCTTTTGCAGTGCATTGCCGCCCATGACCCACACCACCATGCTTTGTCCGCTTTGAACGCGATCGACAAGTGAGGAAGCGAAAAGGAAGTGCGCAGATGGCAACTGCGCACTACTTTCGCTCACGATAACTCATATTTGTTTTACCATTTAGTAATTTCAGGAAACTATTAGTAATTTTCAAATACCGCCTCTGAATGTTTATAAAAATTTACTAAATTTACTGTAAAAGTTACTGAATTTCGTTTTCAGCAACCTAATCTCCTGAACTCCAGTTACTTTAGTATCCTAAATGTGACGGAATTTTCCGAATATTTCTAACAGTGGATATAAAGTTTATTATGCCCTTGTTTTAAGGGATTGTCACGATTTGAAGGCAGAGTTCCGTTCATGCGAAAGTCGATAAAAATCGCAGTTCCTTCTGGATGCCAGGAAATTCGTTCCTTTCCCGAGTCTTTCGAACGTGTCTTCGTGACTTCAATCTAAATTGGGAAAATGTTAGAGGGTATATTGCTCCCTTTCGTTTCAGGATTCTTCGAGAGATTCTTCGCTTCTTGAAAGTCAGTCCTCTCTCCTGCTCTGTTCTCGAATTCGAATAAATTGCAAGAAAGGTAGTTCAGGAACTCGATTATGTGTGTCATCTCGACGCGTGGTTCGCGAAAATGGGTTTGATATGTTTGGTACGTATGTACCTAGCACACCCACAGACCTCGGTCATGCCTTTGGGATCCAATGTAATCTGCTGGAACGTGGATCAGATCTTTGCGTCTGAATTAGTCACGGGTTAATTCTCTCCCTTGCACATTATTAATCTCCCTAGCAGTAAATGCGTTCTGATCTATGGATTTTCATCTCCTAACATCAAAATATATTAAGAGTTTAAAAAAGTTTTGAAACAATAATTAATCATTTCGAAAAAAACTGCTTAAAATTAAAAAAAATACATTGAATGATTTTGAATTGAAAACGATCCAAATCAAACAATTTTAGATTAGGTAACATTTTAAAAAAATGAAAATACTTCCAATAGAATGAAAACGAATCGATCTTGTATCATTTTAAAATAAAAGCGTTTGAAAATCAAAATTTTTCGAATAGCAAATTTTTTTATCAGAAGCTCTCAAAATTGAAAAATTTCAGACTGAAATTTTGAAAATTTGACAATTCCATTAGTTGTTATTATTATTTCATCAGTTGAATTTGTATCATTTATACTTCAAAGCATTGAAAATTGAACGATTTTTTAAAAGTAAAGAATCTCTAAAATTATAAGCATTAAGAATTAAAGAAACTATCCAGTTCTGCCGTGCAAACTAAAAAGATACATAAGTGACATTTTTATGAAAAATGAGTTTTTGGTATCACTGGATTCGTAAGAGAAAGCTGCATCTAAGTAGCGTAATACAAGTAATTAATTATTAATATTTATTGCTAAAAACGATTGTTTAAAACTGAGGAAAGTCGAAAAAGTTGAAAAATACAACAGAAAAAGATACACAAAGCACTTTGCGTGTCCAAAAATTTGTACACGGCATCTAATACGTCATCATCATACAAATGAAAAAGAACCTAAAGTGCTTTGTGTCTTTTTTGCCTTGTAAAAGTGACCGAGTGCGGAGCGTATTTACAAACGAAAAGAATCACTTGCCCTTGCGTATGTTTTTGCTTTGTAAAATAGCTCGAGCACTGATCGGAAATCCAAGGGAAATAAGTCCCGGCTATTTTCGGTACTCTTCGGAAATGTTCGGACTTCGGAGTTGCGGGACGAGCGGCAGTCAGCAAGAGCGCGTTATAATATTAGAATACATAATTTATTATACATATAGATTGAATGTATAGATTGTTCGCGTGAAATTTATTTTCCTTCTACGGTAAAAATACGTGTTTGGAATAAATATACGTACAATTTTATGATTGTACAATAGGGTGGTCCAAGAAACGCTTTTCGAGCTACAGGGCAAGTACCCCCGCAAAAGTTTCCATTTCCGGAGAAAAAAATCCCTAATTTTTTTTTTCGAAATACGAATATTAACACGTACCACCGGGCACTTCAAAATCCCATTTAATTAACATGGAGAGATTTTGTATTTTAGAGTTTTTAAACAATTTTTAATAGTTTAAACAAATGTAACTTATTTAAACAATTATTTATTCCCAAAAAATGTAAAAAATAATCGTATTTTCTTATTGAAATGTAATAGCTTGTCATTGTTTGGAGTAGTGATTTTTTTTAAAACATTATGTGATTATTTCAACAATAACTTATTGCTTATTCTCAGCATTTCTAAAAATTGACCCAGAGATTTTCAGTTTTTTCTCAAATTGGCATCCTATGCTACTTTTTGTTAAATAATTATATAATTTTGAAACATATCTTCCAATTTTTGATAAATTTCTATTTGTTTAAACAACTTTGATTTGCTTAAGCAGTTTTTTTCGATAACTCTAAAAAAAAAATATAAATATAATTATTTTTCTGACTTTATAGTGTACAAAAAGAATATATTAACCATTTTTCAATTGTTTGAACAAATATAATTTGTTTAAACAATTTTTTTCCAAAAATATTTTTCAAATCGTATTTTCATTGTCTATAAACTCTTTTTATGTGTGCAGATTTATTCAATAAAAGATTTTATAACCGCGTAACT
>CAKNXH010058484.1:108109-122157 GCA_932178445.1 Andricus quercusramuli | reverse complement strand
TTTACAGCCTTCTATTTTGATTGTAGCAGTTTTCCTTCTAATAATGATTCAAATTTGGAAAAAATTTTCTTCATGTCAGATGTCTAAATAATAATTGAAAAACTTTTAATTTGTTCCTGAAAGATATTTGAACTTGACTCTTAAAAACTAAACGTATTTGGAGAAACTTTTTCCTTTTTCTTAAAAATGTCATAGATTTCGACGGAAAAACTCTTATTTTGATGCTTGGATAACCATTGATCTGAGCGCAAAAATGGCTTGAGATGACGAGTTCATCACTACTGCACTGGAAATATTATAATTTTTATTTGACTTTTATCCAAGAAGACATATTAGCCAAACTGAGATAGGCAATCTGACCGTAGACAGGAATCTTCAAACTCCAATGGATGTTATTTCTAAAACTAACCTGGAAACTTAGATTTATCTAAGTATGATAAAATCTTTCGCGGAATTGAGTCTTCAAATATAAAACGTTTTTATTTAAACATTCAAAATAAAAAATGTATAAGGCCATGCTATTTGTGTTCCTGTGTATCCTCGAGTGCAAAAAACACATTGTCACCCTTCAAATCCAAGAAATGGAGCTTTTTACCTACTTCTAAGACCGATATTTAGAAAGATAATCTCTTAACATCCTGATCGTCACGGGATGATGTCATGTCTAGTCTTCCTTGATGTAGGTGGATGCAGGCACACTTATCCAGTCCGAAGCTCATGCCAATCGCTTTAGAATACCTATTTACCGCATGTACAAGGATGTTGAGGTCATTTTTTGAGAAAGCAAGAGTTTAAGATCGTCCATATATAAAAGGTGGTTGACCTTATATTCTCTTCTGTTCGGCGGGCCACACAGGTATCCAGAGCTTTTGCCTCGGAGCACAATAGATAGAGGCAAGAAAGAGATGCAGAAAAGTATCGGACTTAGAGAGTCTCCTTGAAAGACCCCCTTCTCATATGTGAAGAAGCTTGTAGTCGTCAGATGTGATCACAAATCTTGTCCGACGCAAGAGCATAAACTCTTTTATGCATCTCACTATTTTTGGATGCACCTCCATGCACTCACGGAGCTTAATAAGTAGCTCATGGTTCGTGTTATCGAATGCCTTACGGTAATCAATCCAAGCCATGGACGGATTGCGTCGATACCTGATCGAGTCCTGGGTAATACACCTGTCTATTAACAGGTTCACCTGCAACGTGACAGCCCTCTCTTGCATCCACGTTGTTCGACTATTACACTTCATACCGGCTCGATAGATGTTAATATCCTCTCTTTGAGGATGCCAGTGAATAGCTCGTAGCTGGTGTTTAAACAAGCTATGGGCCTGTAGTTCTTTGGACTTGACAAATCTCCGGTCTTAGGGATCAATACCGTGCGTCCTTCCACTAGCCACTGCGGGACGGGTTGTTCTCTGTTTAAGAAAGTAGTAAATATACGAGCTAGATGTTGGTGCGTAAAAGTAAACTTCTTCCACCAAAAGTTGTTGAACGTATCTGGCCCTGGCGCTGAAAAGTTCTCAGTTCTAGCGAAAACTTTCTTCACTTCTTCAGCTGTAATTAGTGGACACTCATCCTCTGGACCTTGTAACCTTTGCCTTCGGCAAAAGTTACGATACAGTGATATATCAGAAGCGTCTTCAGTTAGCTGATAAGTATCTCCATATACCGGCTCCCAGAAGACTTGGATCTCTTCTTGACTAGGCGGATTTTTAACTACAGATGACGCTTTATTGAACAGGCGGGAAGGATTAGTAGAAAAGGTGGAATTTTCCTGAATCCACTTGACTCGCCGTTCAAGGCGCTGTTTCGCTGTTAAAAGAGATCGTATTTTTTGCGTCCAGTGCTGCTTGATGGTGGACAGTTTACACTTGTTCAGCGTGAGATTTGCTTCCTCAAGCTTCGAGCATGTGCCCTAACTTTTGGAATGAACTTTTCATTTGATGTTATGTAGCTAATCACACACTGAACATTTGATGCATGCCGTCTCGCCGTTTCAATTTTGAACTGAAGCTGTGCAATACGCTCGCGTGTCTTTCTCAGACGTACCGAAGTATCGTTACTTCTATCGTCGCTAAGCAGGGAGACCGCCTTCTCGTAAACTACACAGTTCAGGTTCCAGAGATTAACATCTTCTAATTTGTTTGCTAATTTGTCCATCCTAAGGAAGACTTTTTGGTGGATAGATCTCCTCCTTCTCATGTTGGCAATATCGGCTATCTGCAAAGATGGTCTTGCTGGAACGGGTGGAATGTTCGCTGGAGTATGTTGCTCCTCTTCCTGTTAATAAAGAGCTTCATATCCGTTTTGTCGCAAGAAAAATACCTGATCTCTTAAATACTGCTGCGTTATATGAGCATATTCCGGATGTAGATTTACCCAACGGTCATGTAGCCTCTTCATGAATCCTCTCCGCGCCGGTGAGCTTCTTTGCCAACAGGTAAGAAGGTCCCTCCTGAGTTGGTCCGACCATTTAAATCGATGTTCTCGCGTTTGTCCGGGGCCATTGCCTGGTCGTCGCCTCGGTTCGTTCCTATTGCCACTCCCAACTGAACTATGGCCTCCATCCGAGAGAGGCCTATTGTGGGTGGCACTGCGCGATACTTGTTTCGTAACCGCATAATTCGTTGCATTGGGGAGTTAGCCCAAAGCAACGCGGCTGACTGCAAGAGCCGGAGCTCACGGGCGATGGGGTCGCCACATCCCTACGCCATGACACGTTTGGTGCAGTAAAATGGAACGTCGATGAGTTAAAACAACTTGATCGAAGCACACGCAAGATGATGACAATAGAACGAAGTCTTCATCCTAGATCTTCCGTACCTCGAATATATCTCCCTCGCGATAAAGGGGGTAGAGGCTTGATAAGCTTAGAGTGTCTTCATCGAAGATCGGTTCTGGCTACAGCCTGCTCAGTTCTAAAAAGCACGGATTCCCTTATGCGACTCGTACATCAACATGAAGTCGCCAATGCTGCGGCGTTTCTATACCATGCAGCAGATAGGGCCGCAGAGGAACTTGACCCCCTATTAATTCCAGCGACACTACACATGGCCTAGCATCACTAACACCTCTGGTGCTCAAAAGTCTCATACAGGAACCAGAGCATTCGCTCCCACTAAGAGAACATGCGGGCAAACCCCTTCATGGTAAGTTCTACGGCATCATACGTAGAGAAGAGCTCTCGATGGGTCTGTGCAACATGTTTCTCAAGTCTGCTGGATTGAGATCGGAGACCGAGGGATTTCTTTTTGCCTGTCAAGACGGCGTCATGGACACCTTAGTTTACCGCGAGCGCATAATGAATGTACCTGTACGCGATAACAACTGCCGAGCGTGCAAGCAAGAGCCAGATACACTTGGACATGTTCTCAGTGGATGCTCTAAATATGCACGCTACGCGTACATAGAGAGACAGAATGCAGCTCTAAAAGTGCTATATTACCATCTGAGGCATTTTTATGGTGTTGATCTATTGCCCGTCTTGCCATACGCCCAGGGGGAACTCGAGTCCGTTGTGGAGAATAATCAGTGTAAGATATACTGGAATTTCTCATTCTCCACCACTCAACGTATCAGTGCTACGAAGCCTGACATTGTCCTGCAAGATCTGAAGAACAAGATCATTTACAGGATTGAATTCTCGCCATCACAGTCTCATTTCATCGCGAACCGGATGCAAAGGGCTGTTCTTCTGTGATCACTCCATCTGTTCCGTCAACACTGTTCCTCTTAACATTCTAAAAAGATTGGTAGCTCTAAAAAAGTATCCAGAGGTGTAGCCTTCATCTCCAACTGTCCCGTCTGTCGCGTTAGGTCATCCACGTCTAGAGACCTGACTCCAAGGAACCGTGTTGCCTGATGTTGTCACGCGTAAATTTCCCACTCTTGCTTACCTTCTAGGACAGAAGGAGCAGAAGCGGATGACGTACACGTTCCAGTTGTTTCGGGATTGGTTCCTTTAAGGAACCATGATCGTCGCTTCCGCAGCTTCCAACTTCTCTAAATAATAATAAAGATGGTAGCTTTGAAAAAGCATCCAGAGGCGACTGTTGTCACCTCCAACGATTGTGGCCGCTGTGTATGGATAACAGCGGTGAAATAGGAACTCCAAACTACACTATGCTCCTAATTTCATACCTAAAACATCAGCGCAGAATATTTCAGACACATTGGTGCTTAAAATTACAAAAATGTACAACTATACTATTTCCGGTTCTAATAAAGATATTAAAGCGATTCAAACGGAAACTGTAACGGATAGGCTCTGTAATTATTTAAAATCTCCCGGAAGCACGTTATTGTTTTATTTTTGGTAGAAATCGCAATATTTGTAGACATTTATTTGTTTGCCCAGACATTTGACGCATCCTCCGACCAGTGCAGTATCTCTTTTATTCGTGACATAAAATTGTGTATTTAGTAAATGGAAGTGGTCGTTAGGCTTGTAGATAAAATAATTGTAGGCTACGATCGAGGTCAAAAAAACTTTGTTTCCAAAATTGTTTGTGCTCTTTTTATAAAGTACAGGTCATATGGTGAAGTGGGCACAACATTTTACGTGTGTTATACTGTTATTAATTCTTCAAATGAACCTGCAAAATAGACATGAAGAAGGCATAAAAATCGATTCTTTCAATATGCTTCTTGGCTTTTACTTAAAATTGCATACTATACAAAGTGTGCCGATTCCATAACACCCAGTGGTTTTAAAAAAAATAAGCAAAGAATGTTTCATAGATTTTCGACAAAATATATAAATTTTTAGCAAAGTGGATGAGTTTTCAACTAAATACACCAGACTCTCTATAGATGAACAATCTCGGGGCTTGTCTGACAATAGCCTTGTTCATATAGCGCGTACAGCAAAACGTAAGCAGTCAGGACCGCCTGAACTGTTTCCATAATATTGCGCAATCTACTTGACTGAGTATTAGTGCATTGCGTCCCTTCAAACGTGGAGTCGCAACCGTCTCTCGCCCTACCCCCTGAGAAACTGCGGGGACCAGCAATTCCAAGAATTTATAAAACGCGTGCCGTCGCGCGTTTCTATAAAAAGAGTCTGGTGTAGTTACATTTTCAACTAAAAAATGCTATATTTTCGACGAAGAATGTAATATTTGATATTTCAACGAACAATTATTTTTCAGTGAAGAGAGAAAAGAATGTCAAACATATTGTTAAATTTTAAAACCAAAAGACAATTTCTTTGAAAATGGGATGAATCCTCAAGCAAGACGTATTGGAAAGATGAGTTTCGGGAGGAAAGAGACGAAGTTTCCACATAAAAATTAAATTTCCTAGCAGAACTTTTAACAAAAAAATTGAATTTTATCCGAACAATAAACATTTTAAGCAAAAAACCTCAATTCTCAACCAAAAATGTAGTATTAGATTGTTTTCACCAAAAATTAGAATAAACCTTGAACCGATTTTCCAATTTGCAGAAAATAATGTGTGCGAATTTACGCGTATTACAATGTTGTGCTTTGTTTCTTAAATGAAACCCTAATTTTTTCACCTCATCTATATATTTATGGTCTTCTTTCTGGTTATGATATATTTTATTGTCTTCTTTCGAAATCCACCCGAGAATTTAGAAAAGGTTATAAAATAACAAAATGGCGCTGGTTTTTCTGAAAATATTAGAAGTCCAAGGTACTTCGCTTAAAGAGATACGGCACTGGTCGGAGGAGGCGTCAGATGTCTGCGGAAGAGTTCAAAAGCACGAGTCGAAGAAAGGCATGAGCGGTCGGAAGCAAGAAGGATCCCCGCTGCTTTCTAACACTTCTTTTCCAACAGAAAAATGTCTACAAATGTCGCGATTTCCACCAAAAATAAAAAACCACATTCTTCCGGGAGATTGTAAATAATTACAGAGCCTATCCGTTACAGTTTGCAGTTTGAATAGCTTTAATATCTTTATTAGAACCGAAGATAGTATAGTTGTGCAGTTTTAAAACTTTAAGCAACAATTTTTCTTATTTCAAAAATTCATCAACTGAAATTTGTTCACAAAGGTTTTTGTCGCAAATTTTTCCTATTGTCCCTTGTATGAGAAATAATGCTCTAAACTTGTCTTTTCTTAAATGTGCCAAAAATTCTTTACTTTTTTCACATTTTTCAGTCTGCGATGCGCATAATTTTTTTATATTAACGGCTTCGGGCTCATTTACGTGGAACACTTTCATCTTTGAAATGACTATTCACTTATTACTCTAGCAGTTTTTTTGGCTGAGCTGTTAAGCTTCAAAGGCAGATGCCTGTAATTTTTGCGTCGATAGTAGTCGAGAAGAGAGTCAACTCATCTAGGAGCAAGTATGTGGAGATACTTATCAGCTAAATGAAGACGATTCAGATATATCAGTCCTTCACAACTTTTGCCAAAGGCAAAGGTTACAAGGTCCAGAGAATGAATGTCCATTGCATACTGCTGAAAAAGTGAAGAAAGTTATCGCTAGAACTACGAACTTTTCAACACCAGGGCTAGATGAAATCACTTTTACGCACCAACATCTAGCTCGTATATTTACTACTTTCCTAAACAAAGAACAACCCATCGCACAGTGGCTAGTGGAAGGACGTACGGTACTGATCCTTAAGTCCAGAGATTTGTCAAGTCCAAAGAACTACAGGTCTATATCTTGTTTACACACCAGCTACAAGCTATTCACATGCATCTTCAGAGAAAAGATATTAACATCTATCGAGCCGGTATGGAGTGCAATAGTTGAACAACGTGGATGCAAGAGAGGGCTGGCAGGTTGCAGGGAAAACTTGTTAATAGACAGGTGTATTATTAGGACTCGACCATGTACCAACACAATCTGTCCATGGCTTGAATTGACTGCCGTAAGGCATTCGCTAATACGGACCATGAGAAAGTTGTCAAGCTCCTTTATTGCCTGGATATGCCTTCAAAAATAGTAATACCCATAAAAAAGCGTATGCTCTTGTGGCGGACAAGATTTGTCATAACATCTGACAAAAGACTTATAGGCGAAAATACCATGAAACATTTTGGTAATGGAGAAACATACATATATCTTGGAATACCGCAAGCGGAAACCCACAATGTGCGTGTGTTAAAAACGGCCCTCAAATAAGGAATCGCCAAATTCTCAGAAAATTTTGGGCGTCCAAATTATTTGGGAAGAATAAAATCCAGGCGACCAATATGCTGACCGTTCCTGTACTGCTCTACGTGTTTGGTGCAGCAAAATGGAAAGTCGAGGAGTTGAAGCAATTCGACCGAAGCACACGCAAGATGGTGACAATCCATCACAGTCATCATCCTAGATATTCCGTAACTCGAATATACCATAAAATCGTCGATGATGCGGCCTTTCTAAACCGTGCCGCAAATAGGGCCGCAGAAGAGCTTGGCCGTCTATTTGATTCCAGTGGCACTACACATGGCACTACACTGGACGCAAAAAATAAGATCTCTTTCCGCAGTGAAAGAGCGCCTTGAACGGACTTTTGCCAAAGACAAAGGTGACAAGGTCCAGAAAAAGAATGTCCTCTAATTGCTGCTGAAGAATTGAAGAAAGTTATTGCTAGCATCTATCTATAGAATCTATCGATAAAAATATATAAACGATATAATAAATAAATCTATATGTTAACTCATTATATATCGATATATAAACTAAATATATTTGTTCATTAACCCTGGTCCCCTACCCTTTACCCACATGGCATATCCACTACCCCTGGGTTGTGTACTACACGGTGTCCTAAAAATAGCGTTGCCGTTCAAAATCCTCCATTTAGGACTTCAAATGAATGATACTGAATCTTTCAAGCATAAAATCATAAATTTCAATTTCGGAAATGGTTACAAAAGAAATCTGTAGGTAGGAGTATCAAATAAAGGAAAAAAATTCATGAACTATTGTCACCTGAAACACGGATATCTCAAAATAGTCAAGATCTCAATTTATGGTCAGGAATCACTCTACAAAAACCCAACGCCACTTTACTCGCCATCGCACTCTATTCTTGATTCGATTGATGATGTTTTTCACAAACAAGAGGGACATATATTCTCTTAATTGAACAGAGAATGCCTGATGCCAAAACCGACGAGTGAGCATAGAACAGAACACAAACGCTACTATATGTACATGGTTAAAAGTTTGTCATAAGGACAACCGCAGGATTTCGCCGGGAGCGGATGTTAACCTGAAAATCGTACACGGATCGACCCAAGGACGACCGCCTTTTGCTTTTTCCCTGCAAGTGTCTCAGCATTTTGATGACACGCAGGGACGCTTTTCAGGCTATTATCCAGTGAAACCTTGGCACCTCCAAAAGCGTCGATGATCAAGGCGATCATTCCGGGTATAACCATCATAAATCCCTTATAAGGCCTTTATATGTCTCCCTTTTTTCCTTCCATATACATATATACTGGGTATTTTTTTAACTGGAGACATCGAAATATCTAAAAAAATACGCACCCTGTGGAAAAAATATCCGTAATAAAGACTTCTCATTTTCTAGGGGGAAAAGCGACTTTGAAAAAATGTACCCCTCCTCTAGGAGGCAGGGAGGGTGTGTTTTCTTTCGCGAATCGAAAAAAACTTACGTATTTCATAAAGGAGAATCTGAATCTGTGATAAAAAATTGGGGTTCCCATTTGAAATTACAAAGTTACCCCCAACCCCGCCTCATGGGGGGGGGGGGGGGTGAGGTGAGGTAAATTTTTTCAAAGTCACTTTTACCCCTCGAAAATAAAAAGTTTTTATTACGGATATTTTGTTTATAGGATGCGTATTTTTTGAGACATTTCGATGTCTCAAGTTTTAAAAAAACACCCAGTATATATATTTATGTATATATCCACGCCATTGCCTTAGATATAACGCTCGTATTTAGTTTTAAAATGCCTGCACGTATCTTTCGCGGGCAGGTACGTATGTTGCATTAACAGTTCGATGCCCGATGTGTCGAAGCAGATAATGAAATAGGTTCCATGCAGAATTTTGACCCACCCTAATATGTTCGTTACTGTAACTTTCTGTATATTTTTCTTTTCCCCCTACCACTGAAAGTTACATTTTAAAAAATGTAGTGAAGGTACTTGGGCGCAGCCCGATACAAAAGCTACAAAAGCAATAAAAAAAAGTGGATGAAAAAAGTAAGAGGGTTCTTTCCCCATACAAAAATTTTCTCCCCAGGCCTTTCTCCTACCTCACAACGTTTTAGAGAAAAACACAAAATGTCAGTTTTAAGAAAAAAAAAATGTTGAACTTTCTGGGCGAAGATTTTGGTTATTCTTGGAAAATAGTTATAAGATATCCCCGATAGGGAAGTATGCCTTAATTTACAGTAGGGCATATCGAAAAAAATGTAGGTCTTTTCTTTTACGGAAGAGCGGGGGGGGGGGGGGGGGTTCAAATTTTCTAATAGTTACCGAAATGACTTTATGAAAGTTTTAGACAGAAACAAATTCTTTCGAATCGCCCAACAATAATATTGGCGCATGCTCACTTTGAAACACATTTATTTTGCTAATCGATACAAACTTGGCTGAAAACCACAATGAAGAATCTGAAATTTTGTGAAAAATTCCAAAAAATTGCTAAGTAATTTTCTCGGACTATTGTTGCAAAAAAAGCGTGTGATCCACGTGCGCCAGGCCATTGCTAGTCGTGTGATTGCAGCATTTGCCTCCAGCTCATACTGCAAGTTTCAGACTCGTCGACAATGACCAGTTTTACGAGCTGGTATCACAAATAGCTATTTTTACCCAGTTCGACGGTAAATTCTGTGCACTATCATAATGAGTACCTATGTATGGTAGACCTCATTAAAAATTCTCTTATGTTCGAGGACTCAAGTCAAAGTACCGAGAAATTGGAAAAATCACGAAAAATGGCATTTTTGTCTTTAATTTCAGGTCAATAACTTTTTCTTTTTGATCAGGGTGTATGGTAAAAGCTGTACACTATGATAATATAAGCATCTTTTGCAGTATATCAAAAATTATCTCATACTCTTATTCGTACACTCAAGCTGAAGTACCGATCACAGATAATTTTCCATGTGGACCATACTGCCTGGGCACTTATATCATAGTAGTAAACCACTCTTACTGTTCACTTGGATAAAAAAGTACTGGTTTGAGAATAATAAGGAAAATGGAATTTTTCATGATTTTCTTACATTTTAGTATTTTAGCATCAGGCTGCGAGCATAAGAGAAAATAGTAACCAAGCTACAGACTTAGCTTCCGTTCTCTAAAGTTCGATTCTTGCTCAATTTTACAACTTTTGCCGTTTACCTGGATCATAAACAAAATTGTTGGCTTGAAAATGAAGAAAAAAATGTAATTTTTTGTGATTTTGACATTTGACTGCGTGATGTGAAGTGAGAGAATTTTCTTTGTTTGCCTAATCTTTAAGGAAGTTATTTTGGTCCCCATTAGAAACTTTGTAGCCCCTCATCCCGCCCAGAAAAGGAGAGACCCGAAAATTTTGTTTCGATACGTCCTAATTCACAGGTATCTCTTCTTGGATTTTCAAGTTACTTCAACCAAACCATGAAGCACGCTAATTAATTATTAATTACCATAAATTTCACAAACTTGCTTATATTTTGTAAACTCAACGGTAACTTCTAGTAGCTCTTGGTAGATATTCCGTCCTCTCCCTTGGAAAAGGTCTCAACTAATTTTAGTAGCTCGAATATTGAATTCTCCAAGCCAGTTCTCGAGGTTCCGGGAAACTAACGTTAGAAATAAACCACGTTCTTACATCTATTATTGTTCGTAGGTTCGTTAATTGTAGTATTTTACGACCGCTTTATCATAGTTATGATGAATAACATTTTTCTTGTGGATTTTCGAGCTTCACGAGTATTGTATCCATTTGAATGTAGGCTCATACATTAAAACCGCGATTAGGTAGTATGGCTGGAAAAGCTTTCATACATGACAAAACAGGCTGAATAAAACATGCCATCGAATTTGTCCATCCCGATCAAAATAAAAATCCTCTCGATGGGCAGTGATTTATTACTCGGAAATTCTTCACTCTGTAAAATGTATATTCAAGCCATTTGCATTTAAATCGAACTTTCGGGAGCCTTCGACAAGTAATTACTTATAAATTGGTTTTGCAGATTTAGTCTTCGACTGGTTCGACTGTCGTAATATAACCAGATCCAGTAAAGAGCTATTCAATTAAAGCTATCAAACCATTGATATCAATTAAACACTTGACCTTATCTTTTTCAATTTATGAATATGAGTGGATTTCCGTTTCTTTATTCCCGTCATGTACGTTCCTTGGCAATCTTGACTCCTGCAGATTAAGTTTACGATCGAAGTTTGCGTATTGGATAAAACAAGATACCCATTTTGTTTCCTCGGTACATGTGTATATCTATGAATAATATGTACTTGGGATATGCGTGTCTACCGTTATGATTCACGTAACTCTATTTTCTTTGTTTCTGACACGTTGATGTGAACAATAAATGCAACAAACATAAATGCACATTTCTATTGCGCAGTGGCCGCCGCCTGCGAGAGGGTGGTGTTATGAACCTCGACAAATATTTCCAGGGAGCGACTATCATAACTAAACGGACGTGGCTCGTTTATTCTCGCCAGTGGGTACAGCACACGGCATTAAAGATGGCAAGACGCGATGCCCTGGGAAGACACGTCTGCACACGATAAATTCCTGCGATAAGATATGGCCATAGGCCTTAGAATTCGTGTAAAGAAAAATAAATTAGAAAATAATTTTACGATAAAAATTTGTTATATTAATTGATTCTAGTTTTCTCTCCATGTATAGACTGCTTCCAATTTCTTGAAATTTCAACCAATTTTCAGTTTCCTTTGATTAAAAATTCAGTCAATGTAGACGGAAATTCACTAAAGTTCTTCCAATTTTTTTCATTTTATTCCCTCGTCACTCGTTTTTCAATGGTTCTTTAGTCGGTTACCGAAAATCTAAGACTTTGTCCGTATATGTCGTCACGCATTTTTCTTAAAGAGAGGAAGATAACCTCATCGCATGTGCAAATATCCACATGGAAATCAATGCGAATTTATACAACAACAGAAAATTTGAACCCTTCATGTGGAGCTCCACGTAGAAAAATTCACGTGAAATTCCATGTTGAAAGAACCTCTTCTTTTAAATTTCTACGCCGACGATTTCAAATTTCCACGGGATTTTTCCATGAGTGGATAAATCCACGCGCATTAGTTTTTGTTAACTTAAATAAAAATAGTCATAAGGAAATATTGCTTTCCACGGATTATCAAACATTGAACTTTCATTCTTTCCACCCACCCTGCAAGACGTGACTGTGAACGTTCGTTCAAGGGAGAGGAAAAGAGAAAACGTTCTCAAGCACATCTGATTATCTGCATCCCTGCTTGGATGAAGGCATTCCATATTTATACTATGCAATTCATAAAGACAAATTATTCTACTAAAATTGAATAATAAATACAGTTATATTATTCTTCGTGAAGAAATACTTTATTTGAGAGTATATAATCGAACTCAGGATACGATAACACCATGGAAAATAGACATAAGGAGCCCAAATTTCTGTAAATTTACTTCACCACAAACAAGCATTTTTCTGTCGGATGTACAATAAGGCATCGAAATGCTAGATCTTCTCGAGCGCGGCGCTACTGTGGTACGCGTAACTTATTGTTTTCCACGTTTGTGCAATATATCTGAAGTACCCAGTGGTGTAGTCGAGGCCTGACGGGGCCTGTCGCCGTCAGACCACTTATTTTGGAGGCCTGGCGGGGCCTGGCGGTGCCAGGCCACTTATTTGTCAGACGGAAATTTTTTCGCTAGTTATCATTAAAAGAGCCATCGGCACAAGATTGAAAATTAAATTTTAAGACAGAATGAAACCCAACTTTCGGAGACAAAATACCATGAAAAGATATTTATGGATATTGATGGAATATACAAAATAATGTTTAAAATCTCCGGAATACAGGAAACTATTACTGGATATCCCGGATCGTAAATTTATGTCTCTGAGTCTCAGAGACTCAGGCACTTGCAATAAACGGAACAATGGTCTATACTCTATAGAACAGTGGTCGGTGAACTATTTGAAGACTTTTGTTAGTGAGCAGGTAAAAATGTCGAACTTTGAAAAATAAATAATTTTGAAATTGGTGGTCTGAGAATCAAATATTCGAAATCTACAGTTTATTTCGATTCCTAGCGTACGTAATTTGTTCAACGAAGTATAAAATTTGATCAGTTCGACTCAAGTAATAATATTATTGCTTTCCAAATATTGATATTTTTTAGCCAAATTCTATATTCATGGAATCATAAAAAATTGCAGATTGTGAATGTCTTATTTTCAAAGCGCATACTGGAAAATTGAATATTTATTAAAGTTCTTCATATTAGCCTGTTTATGAACAAAGGGAGCCTGCTGGAGTGGATCGATCAACGCGAGCCTGTCGATAGTTTACCAGAAAATAGGCTAATGGGCTAACAAAAAGGACAGATGACAATTCCGCCCTGGCTACCTGAGGTAGGTTCCCCCACGGGCGCACTCGAATTGCGCCAGTAGTCAACCACCCTACCAAACTGAAACCTGAACTGCGCCAGTCGGTAAAGGGTCTAAAAGTAGGTAGTTTTCAGCTAGCACGAACTGCGCCAGAGGTATTTTCAGGTGCTCCTCCCATCAAAACAGCACAATGGGCAAGGAATATTGAAATACTCTCCCATGAAAAACAATGTGTGATCTCAAACTGACTTTTATTTTCTTTTTCTTTACTATATATGTTCTAGCTAGAAATTAAAATTGCAATATATTATTTTATTTTTCTGCATTAAACATATATATATAAATATTATCAGTGGTAAGGATGAGAAAAAGATGCGTAGGAGAATTGTAAAATAAAAATATTCCTTCTGTAAAACAAAAAGAATTTCAGTTTTAGTTAAAGGGCAGTGACAAAGAATGCCATATCATATATCATATCATATATCATATATCATATCATATATCATATCATATATCATATCATATAT
>CAKNXH010058484.1:87479-100950 GCA_932178445.1 Andricus quercusramuli | reverse complement strand
TCGGTTATGAAATTTTCCACATTTATTTTTTACATGGAAATTTTTTTCAAAATTATTACTGAAACTAAATATACAAACGCAATTTATTGTCTCATTTTCTATATTCCAAATTTTGAGAGCAATACATCATTGCGTTTGGTCATGGTGAACACCAAAAAAAGTTTCATAACCAAGGACTGTTTTGGTCACGTGATCACCGGGGAGCATGCCCTTAAAATCTAAAATAAATTTTTTAATTCAGAAATGTTTACTATTCCTAATAAGGTTTGTGATTATCAGGAGTTTATCAGGAGTTTATCCCTGACGATATTCTTCCACGTCTGGTTTTGACTCTCACTGGGTGAGGTCGTGAAAGAGCAAAATTGAGACAAAAGTATCATTCGTACCATGCGAAGTGACGCCATGCCATGCGTGACGATTCGAATGACAGTTAGCTCCAGTTGCATTAGGATTAATCAATCCGAAAACGTTCGTGGTCGTAGCTTCCAGAACATAAATCTGGGCTAAGTTTACAGTACTATCTGAACTTTTTTTGTATATAGGGTATCATTTCTGAAGTCTATCCACCCCGAAAAAAAGATGTGATTTCTAAAAAAGATTTCTAAAAAATGATCGGGCCGGAAATTGGGCCAGTTATAGTCCTATTGGATAGTACTTCTCTCGCAAGAAATTATTCTATTTCGAGAAATATTTTTCAAAGTGGAGGGGAATCAATTTTTGGGGTTTTGATATAAAGCCTTATTTTAAAACATTTGTGACTTTTTCCTTGATGCGTGAAACAAAAATGCACCCAAAATGTTTCCTATAGATTTTTTGAACAGTTTTTAGAAAATCACCACAATTTTTGGAAAAAAAAAAGAATTTTACACTTATTTTTGAAAATCAAAAATAAATTTGACTTTTTTCCAATTTTGACGCTTTTGGTCAACGGCGATACCACGCTGAAAACACCAGTTCTCGTAAGATCACTGAAATTAAGCAGCGTCGGGCGCGCTTAGTACTAGGATGGGGGACCGTTCGGGAATACTGCGTGCTTTTCGCCCGTCGTGGGTGTGGTGGGCCCACACTGGTAGTAAATATCCACCTAGAAACACTACCCGAATCGGGTAGTGAGGCAATTAACTTTCGAGTTCGAACTGCTAATCAATTTTTTTTACGCTTTTTATTTGAAGGGTCGGGGAAAAAAGGGCCTAGCCCACAAATTTTTCGAAATTGACTCTTACACATTTTTGGGCTCCCCAAACAAACCCCGTTTCGAGGGTGTAAACTAAAAATTTAAAAAAATTTTGGTTCCTATTTTAAAAATTCATCAAAGTCAGTCAAGGTCCTAACCCAAGGGGTGCCGAGAGAACAAAAAGGCCTAACCCCACATTACACCTTATGGAAAAACGATTTTTTCATTCGGTTTGTCTAGGTTTATTGCCACTATATAGGTATGTGGTGCCATCTAGCGTGACTAGGTTGTGTTAAAGGCTTTGGCGGAACTAATCGCGGTCGATATTATCGTTTTACATCATATGTAAAGTCTCACGGTCATTTTTATATTTTATCTAGGTGAAAAATTGGTGTAGTATGCCGCAGAAGCAAACCGCACGTCAAGAAATGTGGCGTCAGGGCTTCGAGTACGTGAAGGCAAAGGGAAAAAGTACATCTCAGGAATCTTTCTTTCGATGATGAAAACATTAAATTTGTTTAGAAAAATATCAATATATTTGATAACCAAAGAAAACTTCTTTTCTAGTAGAAGAAAAGTTCTTTTTTTGTAACGATGTGGAGAAAATGCGAGTCTCTGCACTGCTCGATTCGTCGAAACTTGCCTTCAGATCGTCTTGCAAACTTCACATTCGTTAAGAAAGCTCCTTTTGCACACGTTAAAAAATATACTATTACACGTCATTCAACAAACTTTACATAGACAAATTTTAAGTCAGATTTCCTCAAATGCCGTACAATATTATATTTCTCAACGAGTGTAAGAGGAACTTCTTTAACGAATCTGAAGTTTGCAAGACGAGCCGAAGGCGACTTCAGCAATCAAATTCGTCGAAAACGCCTTTGTGCACAAGTTGAGCAATACATTTTTTTTCAACGACGTAAAGAGAAGGCAGCAAGTTTAGACGAATCGAGCCGCAGTGAGAATCGCATTTCCTCTACAGCGTTAGGAAAAAAAATTTTCTTCTCTGAGAAAAAAGTTCAATTTATGTATTAACAATTGATATTTTTCTGTACAAATTTAACGTTTTTATAATCGGAAGAAAGATTCTTAAGATCAAGGTTTGTGAACAAAAATTTTAATGTAAGAATCTTCGAAATCAGTTCGGTCGTTCCCGAGAAAAATGTCACTCATGTTGTAATATTGAACTGTTTTTGGTTATTACTTTTGCAGAAATAATTTTTTTGCAACCTAAGCCTGACTAAATATTCTTGACTATACAAAAGTTGCAAAACATGAACGAAATTCATTTTTTCAAATTACAGATAACGTGCAATACTCTCCCATACTCATCGGGAGTACCTTTCTAGAGTCTACCACACGATGGCGGTGACAGCCCAAAAAGCTTATCTCAACAATTTAATTGACATAATCGCTGTTCAGAGACGCTACGGCCAGTCCCAGAAACACCAAGTAACTGCGTTTTACCGAGTATTTGACTAAGAAGGGACATACGCCCCAGTTTGTCGGAGAACCTTCATGCATACGTTTGGATTGTGCGAAAAAATTGTGCGCACAGTCATCGAGCGTAAAAAAAAGGGCGAAGATTCTGTCGAAGAAAATCGTGGCGGAGTTCGATTTGTCAAGTACATACATCAAAATCGTGAAATTGAGCGAGTTCATATCAATTGGATTCCACGCGAGGAAAGCCATTATGGGCGTGAGGAATCATCAAAAGATTTTTTGATTGCAGACTTAAACAGAGCCATTTTCTTTAGAGCATTTAGGGAAAAACATCCCACTACACCGATAACAATCGACTTCTATAAGAGTGTCATGAAAAAATATTTTCCATATTTGAAATTTGGACATCTTCGCGTCGACACCTGCAAATCATGCGACAAATTACATGCTAGACTGAAATCGATAAAAGATAAGCTGATCATCCAAACAACAAGAGTGAATTTATTGGAACATCATTCTAAAGAGAATCTTGCCAGATCACACATGACTGTCGACGATACAACGAGAGTGTAGGACACCTCATGCTTGATCGTTGACCTTCAGCAGTTAATTCCACTGCCAACTCTAACACACAGTGATATGTTTGATTTGCGCCAGTTAACCCACTATAATTTTGGGATTCACATGTATCCCAGTAACCAAGGTTTTATGTGTATGTGGAATGAGGCCGAGGGAGGTCGAGGGTCAACGGAAATTGCGACTTGCATCTTCAATTTGATCAACAATGTCCAAAAATTCAACTGCAAGGATAATATCATAGTGTAGAGTTACAACTATTGTGGACAAAACAAGAACAAGTATATGCTTTTTATGTTCATGTACGTGGTAGATATTGGACTGGTCAAATCCGTAGAACGTAAATTTGTGGCTAGTTTCCTGCAGTGTGACAGGGATTTCGGACTTATTGAGAAAAAGAAAAAAAATTCTGTACGGACATCAAGATCTGTAGAAAATCATTCGCGTGGCAAGAAAAGTCCCCTCTGATCTCGTCAACATGACAAGATTCCTTGATTTTAAGAATGGAGCTGATTATCTGCTGAATAACACGAAACTGGCCTTATCAAGCGCCGTCTGGATTCGGATTGATACCCCCGGGCAAGTAAAATTGAAACGAGCTTTCGACAGTGATGAATTTGAGGAATTCAATGTTTTCAAAAGAGTTACATACAGTCAAGGTTGTTTTGGAAAGCAGTAACTTCAAAACTTAATAAAAAATTCAGTCATTTTGTAAGTCCGGTGAATCTTTCAAATATAATGTTTTCAAAATTTCTAAATTTTTGGAAATTTCCAATAATTTAGTAACTTTTCAAGGTGCACACATTTTTTCACATCGAGTGATTTCACGAAAATAGTAGCTTCTTCAATCTGCAGTATTCTGTGCGTTTTTCCAACGCAGTAAAAAAGTGCTCTCTGAATTTCTTCGAGTGTATTTTTACATAAAAATGAGTGAAAATCGTGCAAAACGAGGTCGAGTGGAAATTTCGCTATAAATGACTAAACTTCCACTTTGTTTAGAGTGATATTTCACGCTTAAAAATAAGTGAAATCAACTCATGTTTCAGAGTGAAATATTACTCTGAAATAAGTGGATTTTCCCTCATTTCGAGGGACATTTTCACTGACGATACATTTGCAGGATTTTAACTCATATTGAGTGAATCTTTCACTCGAAAGAATTTAAAGGTTGCCTGTCCTTTTCACTGTCGTCATTGTTTTGAAAAAATATTTTCCTACCAGCATTTGAAAATCGTGTGCATTTTTGGTTACTTTTACAGGAAAACCCATCGCGGATTTTGACAAGATTCTTTTGACGCAAGGGACTATCACTAAATAACAAAACAGGTTAATGACAAAGTGATGGTAAAATTCAACATGTGTTATTCAATTCTTTTCACTTTTGTTTTTACCGTAATGTGTCTTGAGGTAAGTATGATAATCTTAAAAAAAATTATATTTCAAAAATACAGTCCAATTCGATTATTTTTAACAATATAAAAATAACGCCAATTCATTGTTTAGCGAATATCTGAATCTTAATCACAAAATTCATTATCATTTTCAACAACAATAACAATAAACGATAGCAAAATCAATATTAATTTAACGAAAATAAAGTATCACTCAATATAATAGATCAGACTCAGAAAAAATACTAGACAATAAATAATTAATTGTTCACAACATAAAAATATATTTATTGAGAAATTGTTATTGTATTTGCTAGTATTTATTCATAGAAATGCAGCGCAGGCCAGGCGGCACTAAGCGGAGTGAATGCTTGCTGCTCGGGGCTAGCCCCTTTTGTTCGCCTGTAATTCATTGGTTTTGGCCCGTGCTTAACTTTAATTTCTCATAAATCTAAAAACTATTTGGTGGATTCGCATTAAATTTGAAAGAAAAACGTTCAAGAGTGGAGATTGTCGATCATTTATGTCCAATATATTTTTTTCGGTGATCTCGCAAAATACAAACGTTTTTCTGGCGTCCTGCAAAAATTGGAAAAACGGGGTTAGGCGCTTTTGCTCCCCGAGCATTCATTTATTTCTTAAATAACTTAGAAAGAAAGCTGAAGTTTTTTTCTATGGGCAACCTGCAGTAAGAACAGTATCGCCGCCCTAACGGTTGACATTGCAGCATCGGTGTTAAGCTTACGTAAAGAAATAACAGCTTAAGATCAATTTCTTGAAAGAATTATTATAAAAGTAAAAAACTGAAGTGGTAAGTTTATAATTCAATGTAAAATTACTGTTTACGTGAGTACTCACACGAAAAATGAAGAAAAGTTCAAATTCTTGAAAATTCTATTTTCAAAATGTAACTTTAGGTTAGGAAAATGTAAGCAAACATCAAAATTCCATTTGAACCATTTTCAGTGAGAATCATAGAAGGTAGATACAATATTCACCTATTTTAATCACTTTAATAGGAAATCAGGGTGGTGGCTTGACCGGAAAACTGGGAAATGACCGGGAATTGAATTAAAAAACCAAGAATTTACTTCTGATCGTAGTAAAAGTAAAGTTTTAATTATTTATTTTAATAATTTTTGTCAATTTAGCAAAGTGATTTCTACTTTATCTGTAGTTCCAGGGTATATGAGTGAAAAAAATTATCGTTTTTATTGTAGGACAGGGAGTTTCGGTGAAGAAAGATAATTTCACTTGGAACAGGAAATTTTTGACATGGAACGAAAAGGAAATATTTTTTAAGAAAAATTTTAGAAAAACAATATCATCAAGTCAATCTGTGCAAAATTCTATTTTTGAACAAAAAGGCTCAGAAACATTATGAATCCAAAAATCAGTTATTTTGAAAAAACATATTCGAAAAGTTAAAAATACGCAAAAAGAATTGCATAGAAAGGCCTCAAAATATGTTTTCAAACAACGTTTTGATCGGCTAGATAGAGGCAAGTACATAACAAGATTAAAAAAGAGGGAGATAATTGGAAAAGAGACTACCAAGCCATCCTCACTCTCATTTCCTTTCTCTTTCTCCGTCTGAAATATAATATAAAGTTTTACATTTTTCGTTGAGAATTGACCTTCATTTTCTGGAAAATTCAACTACTTGTGGTTAAAAGATAAACTCTTTTATAAAAAATTAATTTTTTTGTTTGAAGATACATCATTTGAATTGAAAATTCATCTCTTTTGAGAAATGTAACTGTTTTTCGAAAATCAATTTTTCAACTAACGATTTTACGATTCCAGTAGAAAATTTAACTATTTTTCTGAAAATCCGTTCTGCCTTTGGTTAGGGATTAGATTTTTAACTGAAAATTCAACTTTTCTATTTTTGGTTGAAATTTTATCTTTTTTGATGGGAAATTCCACTATTTCAGTTGAAGCTTTATGATTTTAATTGAGAATTCATTTATTTTGCAATTTTTTGCTCTGTTGTGTTAAAGCATGTTTAGAATGAACGTCATGATTCCAAATCAATTTTTGCGTTTTCCGAAAAATTTGAATATGTTGCTTTTATTTGACCGGGAGAATTGGAAAACTTGGCCTGGAAAAACCGGGAAATGACCGGGAATTTGAAATCGTTCACCAAATCGCCACCCTGTTAATGCTTTCAAAAAGATTCAATATCAATATAATTACAATAAAAAGCAGAAAGTCTATAAAAATTACACTTATTATTTTCACTCCTATTCTTGCAATTCACTACAAAAGAATTGTGTCCCATTGTTATTCTTTTCAGCTAACAACGTTAATTTGATCGTGCTTATTTATATTTTGCAACACCGCTTCTACGTGTTTCGCCACCATGAGCGCTCGCGTCGTCTTGATTATCCCATCTACCTTCGTGCAGTTGGCGAATAAGACACCCAATTTTCAGAGTGGAATTTCAATACGTATTTAAGTAATCGAACGATGCATGTGATGGAGATACAATTTTTAAAATATTATTTAAGAAAACTCAATTTGTCATATTATTCATGTAGGCGGAACATTTTCTAGAGGAACGAAATTAGAAAAACGAAATGTGCACACTTGCCCTATTATTTTAGAGACGATCTCTTCCATAGTTCAATGCTTAAGATGTTAAACCTTAATATCAATTATTCCTTGTAAAGTAAAGACAAGATAAGAATATATGTATTTATATACATGTTGTAGCACAGAAGTCAACATGGCTCGCACAAATTGATGAGTTAGGGTGCTCGAGGGCGGAAAAATTTTTACGGTCTGCAATTTTCCGCGGCTTTTCGGCAAATCTTTCCCTGCAGGGAGAAGAATGTATATGTTCGCTCATTGGTGAGCGTCATATAAGAGCCCTCATAACGCGAGACTATTTCCGTCTGATGAGTTGGCATACTTGAATGATGACGAGGCGTGATTAATCTGAACATCAAACAACCACTTTTCCAAGGGGATGAACTTTCACTTCTGGATTCGACATTTCTGTAGTATAATGAAGTAAAACGAGTGAGTTATTTTCGAATATTTCGTAGAAAGTAATGTAATTTGGTAAGCGTTAGAAATTCAAATAAGAGGGCACGCTTTTGAATTGCGTCCTTTTATATCACCCTTAACTACTACCTGCACTATTAGAAATGTTCTGAAATTTCAGGGATTGTTAAATGAGGAGAGTAACTCAATTTTATATTAATCTACCTGCGTAGATTATAATTGTTTTTTCCCAATGCAATAAATTGATCCACTCTTGGATCAAAATTTAACGTCCTACCCGTGTAGAAATTTAAATCAGGGCACTACCAGGTCCTGGTAAGGTGGCCTTATTTTATTTAAGGCCCGGATACGGAAATCCTATCGGGCCCTGATGGTGTTTCGTCACGCTCGGAATGGAAAGGGCCGTACGTTGCCAACCTTAGACGGCCCATGTCAGGCAGCCTTTTTTTTTGCCTTTAAAATAATTAAGGTCCTTTGCAGGGCCGTGAATATTTCGTATCGAATTCCTTACTTATTTTTTTTAAATGAGAATTAAATAAATATGAAAATATGTACGATAAATTCAAAAAGTAAACGAACTATTGCCCAAGGCGGCAAGATTCAAATCTTGAAATTTTAAATCAAATCTGTCTCTGTCAAATCTTTTATCCACGATATCAGAATTTCAATAATTATTATTTATAGTGATTAATGTATGTATGTATACCATTAAGCCATTTCCCTTTCGGGGTAGACGTGACACTACCCTATTCGGGTAGTGTTTCTAGGTGGATAGTTTCTTGTAGTAAAGAACTACAAGTGTGGGCTCACCACACCCACGACGCCAACAGTACACAGTAGTATTATTCCCGAATGGTCACCCATCCAAGTACTAACCGCGCCCAACACTGCTTAACTTCAGTGATCTAACGAGAACTGCTTTTTTCAGCGTGGTATGACCGTTGGCGATGAAATGGCAATATCATTATTATTTCAAGCATTTTACGTAGGTAAGCACCGTAGATTATTATATAATTATTGTAAAAAAATCTCATATACTACATAAAAAAAAATCTATATGAATTAATGTATTTCCTCTTTTTTAACGAAAGCGACTATTAATCATTATCATTAGTATGAAAAGTTTGAATAAACTGCGTTAGTCAATAAAAAGGGCCATCTATCCGGACCTTATTCGTACCTAATCAGGGCCGTAAATACGGCCTTTTATCTGATCGCCTTAATTAAAAATAAGGGCAGCCTATCCGGGCCTTATTTGAACCTGATCAGGGCCGTTTTATACATTTTTAAATCAGGTAACCTTATCAGGACCTGGTACGGGCCTTTTTTTAAATAAGGCTAAAAAAGGCATTTTCCACACGGGTAGGGTTTAGTGTGTTCATAAAATTATCTTCAATTTACAATGTAACTAGAATTTCAGTTACGATTACCCTGAACGCAGTCATCTTTCTTTTTTTCAGAATTTTCAGATCCATGTAAATACGAATACTGTGTTTTTGTGTGAATATAACTCAAAATTTCGAAAGTTCTACCAGAATATTTCTAAAGGCAACTTCATCAAACTTTAGTTATAATACATATTTATGAATATACAGGGTGTCCCAGTACTCAACAAACATTTTTGTATTGTTGAATTATAACAAAGAATGGCGTTAAAAACGATTATAAAAAAATTTTGCCAAAGTTAATGATTACCGAGTAATTAAAAACTAATGATTAACCAATCAGAAGCACACGTTAGAAGGTCGGCAGTCTATGTGCCATCGACAAGAGAGTATGCATAAACAAGTTTAGTTCGTTTAATTTCTCCTACGTTCGCTTTTCCAGTAGTTTGTGACTCTCTGGTGTAGCTTCACACGTCAACGAGATACAAAAATTGAGAAAAATATTCTTCGCAATGAACCAAATTCGACAACATCTCTTGAGTTCTGTGAATTCCCTTGAATTTTGTAGAATTTTCGAGAAATCAGTGGAATTCTCCTGAATTCTGAAGAATTCTTTTTTAATTTGAATTATGTAAAATCCTTCTCAATTTATTAGAATTCTCTTAGGTTTGACAGAGTTCTCTTGAAATCAACAAAATTGTCTTGCAATCAATGGAGTTCTCTTGAATTCAGTAGATTTTTCCTAAATTAGCGAAATTCTCTTAAAATCCGCAGCATCTTTTGAGTTCCGCAGAATTCTCTTTTCAAGAATATTCTGCTAAATTCGAAAGAAAACAGGATGATTTTATTAAATTCAAGATAATTCTGCCAAATCTTGGAGAATTCTACTGAATTTAAGAGAATTAAACAAAGTTTAAGAGAATTTTACATATTTAAAGGAAATTCAACTAAATTCAGGAGAATTATACATTATTCAAGAGAATGCTGTTGATCTAAAGAGAATTCTGCCGAACTTTAGAGAATTCTGTTGAATTGAAGAGAGTTCTACCGAACTTAAAAGAATGCTACTGAATTCAAGAGAATTTTAAATAATTCAAGAGCATTCTACTGAATTCATGAGAATGATGTAAAATTCAAGAGAATTTCACTGAATTCAAAAGAATTCTGCGGAAAGCAACATAATTCTACAGAGCTAGAAAGAGTTTTGCTGATTTTAAAAAAATTCTACAAAATTCAAGAAAATTTACAGAATTCATGAGAATATTGTCGAATTAGGTTAATGGTGGTAAATATTTTTATCAATTTTTGTAGCTCGTTGACGTGTGAAGTTACACCAGAGTTTCACAACCTACTGGAAAAGCGAACGGAGAAGAAATTATGCAAACTGAACTTGTTTATGCACACTCTTTTGTCGATGGCACATGGACTGTCGGCCTTCTAACGCGTGCTTCTGATTGGTTGATCTTTAATTGTTAATAACTCGGTAATTATTAGCTTTAGAGAAATTTTTTTATAATTATTTTCGATGTCATTTTTTTTGGTAGAATTTGAACATACAAAAATGTTTATTTTAGCAACGATTGTTATTTCGAAATATATGCCGTGTTACAGTCTTCCATCCAAATAAAGAGGAGAGTGGCACCATTTTTATTCGCAGAAAACTGATTGGCTAAAGCTTGAATCGTCTTCTGAAAATCATCGCAGAAAACCTTTGTATTGGTGTGAATTCTCATCACATTTTAGATACTTACATTTTTTATTGCTCTTTCATTTGTTTTCGTATTTCATTTTTATCGCATCCCAAAAAACACTGAGTTCATTTTACTTTTCCCGGTTAAAAATATTTGGTCTTGGTTTTGTCTTGTGCAAAGTCAAATCCGTGAAAACTTCAAGTTACTCTCCTCGTTTGAATTCAACCCATAAGATCTTGCATATACCGGTATTTTTCTAAATATTCTTCAGGGATGCCCCACGATCATTTTGAGCACAAAAAGAAAAAAATCGCTTGGGCCCTTTTTGAGAAAACTCTTTCTTTGATTTTTCTTTGAAGAGGTTATTCAACATATTTTAATGAAAATAAGTTAAACGTGGCGTTTCTTTGGCTTTAAAAAAATGGTGGAAAAAGTGGGGAAATATCAGTTTTTTGAAAATCGCCTTTTTCCATTTCATCCTGTGTCCCAAACAGCTCAACAAGAATTAAAGTGCTTGAAATTTTCTGCAAAATGAAAGAAAATCGAATGTTCTATCTCTAAATTTTTAGAAGTTATGGTCCGAAGAATTCGATATAAAGCGAATAATTTGAATGCAAAAAATATATACATAGTTTTGGGGGAAAAAACTTATTTTCTATGCATATCTGTTAAAAATGTCAGAAAAATTATTTGAAGAAGACTTAATTTGCAGTAGATCTAAAGAAAAAAACATTGCTCTAGCTCTGATAGAACCAAAATTATTGTATAATAGCCTTCTCTCATTTTAAGCTTACAATGATATTTTAATAATATCGTTCATAAAAGTTTTCAGTTCCTAATTAAATTAATTAGGTCTTCGTTTGATTCAAGCATAAGATACAAAATATGATGAGAACATTTTTCCATGTCTCAGTCTCCAGAAACGAAATATTTAAAAAATTAAAAATTTCAACAAAATTCCATAAAAAGCGTAATTTTCAAGAGGCCATAATTTCGATGTGATTAGAGCTAGAGCATTATTTTTTTTTTAGATTTGCTGAAAATTAGGTCCTCCTTAACCTATCTGGTGGCAACTTTCTCCTGAAATTCTCAGGGAATGAGTTCTTTGGGAAAAAAAAAACATTTTATTTCAAAAATTGATGTTGAACAAAATTTCATCAAAAAGGGCCATATTCAGAAGGCCATAATTTTGGTTCTATTACAGCTAGAGCATTGTTTTTTTTAGATCTACTCGAAATTAAGTCTTTTTAAAATAAATTACTGGCATCTTTAACCCAAAACGCTAAGGAATTGAGTTCTTTTGATAAACGAGAAATTTGATTTATAGAATTGATGTTGAACAAATTTCATAAAAAAGGGTCATATTCAAAAGGCCATAATTTTGGTGCTATTGGAGCTAGAGCAATGTTTTTTTGTTAGGTCAATTCGAAATTAAGTCATCTTCAATTAATTTTGCGGCAATTTTTACTAGATAAACATAGGAAATAAGTTATTCCCTTAAAACTATAAAGGAAAAGGCTCGAATTTGATATAGGGCTTGAATTTGAGCCACCTGGATTTCTGGAAAACTAAAACATGTACTATGTTGGTGACAGTGGGAACTGAACGCACTTGAGTGTAGTGGAAAATAGTGACAGTTTCACTGTTTCTTTCGCTTCACAAAAAGTGTAAGACAGAAAAATAAAAAATGGGATATCCTGAGCTCATTCCAGGGAAGTCTTAAATGTCTATTCATTATTTCGGGAATGTAGTTTTTCCAGTAAATGTTGTATGTAGTAGTGAAGTAGGGTTAGCAGAATAGTATTGCTCGGTAGATATGGAGATGCTTCTGTTCAGGGGTTATGGTTTTTAAACATGAACATTTTGTACCGGGTGGCTCCAATTTGATATACCATGGGTGGCTCGAATTTGGTATACCAGAAAATCACAGTTAGACATTATTCAGCTTCCTGAATGTTAAAAAAATGGGTTCATGTATTCATGCACGTATGTGTGTGTTGTCTGTGCTTGTTTAGTGTGGATTCATATGATCCTAACAATGTCGAGTGTAGTGTGTATACTAACGCTTATTGTCCAATTTGTTTTCTTTGCAGATTTCAGAATTTCAAATACCAGATTCGATTATACTTTGTACCCGGGTAAAAATTATAAGTATGGGATTGATCAATCATTGACTTTCAGAAGTATAAAACATGTATTGTAAATGAGACGATCTCATACTTGAAGTATATTGAAAGAGTATAGCTAAAGGCTAGATAAAGTATAGCTGAAGTATAGATGAAGTATGGATGAAGTATAGCTAAAGTATGTATGAAGTATCTGATATACTTTGTCTATACTTAAGTATTGCTGATATATAGAATGTACTTCATCTATACTTAAGTATAGCTGAAGCATAGGATATACTTAATCTATACTTGACTATGGCCAAAGTATCGCATACAATATGTGTTCATTTGTTTTTGAAGATATCATAGAAACGGGATAAAACATAATAAATCGTAAATGACAGATCGTCCGCAAATTAAAATGTCGTGATTTAAATAATTTCTTGAGAAAAGTGTGCAACGAATGTTGTTCGCGAGTGTAATAAAGAAGCCAGTTAATAAATTCTTCAAGTTTCAACAAAATTCGATCCATATTTATCTCACCAAATCTACTTTGGAGTTAACATTCAACCGTTCACTTTTTGAACTAGATGGAGATTCCTTAAAGCAGGAAGATGTATATAATAAGAAGCTTACATTCTTCTTATTATTTTGTATATGTGGGTAAGAGATCCAGTAATATATATATATA
>CAKNXH010058484.1:49658-82479 GCA_932178445.1 Andricus quercusramuli | reverse complement strand
ACGTGCGCAAGTTCCCTCGCAGGATCCGCGGCAGGAACCGGTGTACCAGGAACCTGCGAACGTTCCTGTATAGGAACCTGTGCACGAACCTCCAAAGTGGGCCAGGCAGTATAAAAGGAGAATCCGGAGGGGCAGCGTCGGTTGGTAACTGAACGTTGGATATTGGTTCGGATCTCTGTGTGAACAAGTGTAATGTTGGTTAATGATGTTCAAAATATAGTTTGTGTTCCTGGAAAATATTATGTTATTATTTATGTGAATCCCAGGACAGCACAATTGGCGACGAGGATTTTTCGGACCTTATGGACAATAATGAAATAAGAGGTAAGTGAATATAGAAAAACGCGGGCTGTGAGCACCAAAACTAAAAAAAAAGAGAACAGACTGATGTACTGTTGGCACCAATGATATAGAGGGCTGTGGGCACCGAACATATAGAGGGCTGTGGGCCTATGACAAAAGACTGGGTACCAAAAAAAAAAAATGAAATAAAGTTTTTTTTCAATTTTTAATTTAAAGAAAAAATATATATATAATGAATGCAATCTGAATTTGCTATCCAGTCGGAGATCACGTGATGCAAAAAAAAGTAAAATTAAAAGTTCCAAGAACAGAGGCCGAATCAATGGCGTTCGGGTTTGATAAGGATTTTGCTTGTTTGTAGTAAGCACATGTTGACTTTTATCAAAATCCTTTCACAATACTCCAACAAGCCAAAAGTTTCAATTTTATTTGACTAGCTATCTTACCCAGACCTAACTGGAAGATAAATCTCACTTTGAATACATTAGAGTGAAAACATAAATATTTATGTTCTTATTATATTTTCATTATTTATACTCACAGTGTAAAATAAATTAACATAAATCAATAATATTGGGAAATTATAATATAATTGTTATAAGCTTAGTTTTAATATCATTATTAAGAAAAAAAGAAAAACCAATGTCCTGTTCAAATTTTCAAAACATATTGATACCCATGAAAGTAATGCATCACCTACGTTTTTTCTCTCTATTTGTTTACAGATAATAAATATGGCTGAAACGGGAATAAAGGCATGTCTATGCGAAGGCATAGACAAAGCCCTGATTAAATAGAATGAAATAGATTGCTCAGATCATTGGAACTATACCTTGCATCAGAAGAAATAACGGATAGCGAGAAGAAGAGGAACAAACTTTTGCATTTAGGGGGATCACAATTACAAGAACTTGCTCACAGTTTAGTGTCAGGACATTTTTCTCCAAAACGATATTCCACTTTCAAACGTCATATTTTCAGAAATGTTAAACGAGATGAGGGAGAAAACTTTAACAAATTCTTACTTAAGGTTAGCCAACAGGCAAAGCGTTGTTATTTTGGCAAAACTGAGACGGGAGCTATAGCAATAAGTATGAAAGACGAAATCATTCACAGTTGGGCCACATTAGAACTAAAGAAAAAATCCTGGAAAAAGAAAGAACAAAAAATGAAATTATTGAATTATGTCAGATACATGAAGAAATAACGAATCAATCAAGAACCATGAATGATAATCTAGCTGGGTGTAGTACATTATCTGACGTGCCAACTTCAAAAAACAAAGTAGGAGTCCACACCAATAAACAAATTGACCAATGCACGAGATGCGGACGAACAGGCCATTTAGGGAATTCAAAATTATGCCCAGCAAAGAATGCAAAATGCCGCGAATGTAATTTAAGAAGTAATTTCGCTGCATATAGCAAGACTAGTCAACCGAAAAGAAAATTATTTCCTTCAAGACCATTTGAGCAGAATAGAAAACGGTTTAATTCGGGAATAAATTTCGTTAGCGCAGAAGACCCAAAAACTGACACACATGATGGTATCCGGGAATTCGATTGCTTCAGAATTGAAAACATTCAACAAGCAGATTATAAGGACGTCCCTGATGAGCTAATCATGTGCCTACTTGAAGGAGTGCGTTTAATAGCACTTATTGATTCAGGATCTAAAGTAAACGTCACAACATATAAGGATTGGGAACTTCTTTCTAAGGAACAAGGAGGTAGTTGTGAAGTCACTTCAAACATCTCAAACACACTAAAACCGTATGCGGCTAACACTCCACTTGAGATTAAAAGCAGATTCGTAACCACAATCAACTTACCAGGTGAAAAGGAAATTATCACACCATTTTTCGTGATGAAAGGATTGGATATATCTCTAATTGGAAAGATGACAGCCAAGCAATTAGGAATATTGAAGTTGGGATTGAATGTGAATAGACTGGAAAATGTAACACCATAAGGAATGCCTTAGCAATTTTTCGGGTGTGAGACCCCGAGTAGCGCTGTCAGCCGAATTATCTTTAGTAGAAATGTATCGCCATTTAGCGCGAGGTACTAACTCATGAATTGGGGAAGCTCTATTGGCGACAAACACAGGCCAATTGGAAGGATGTTTTCCTAGCCAAGCCAAAACTGTTACAGAATCAGTGTGGCAGTAAACTGGTATTTTATCCGACGAGATAGTTCCTATGATGAATTTAAGTGTCTTAGTTAGCAAAGCAGCCCCACATAATTCCAAACGAGAAATTGATACATATATAACAGGAGCTACCTTAGATTAAGCCATTAGCAGGAAAACATGAGTCTCCTTTAAATCTTCACTGAGAATTCTAATATAAACAGTAGCTGAATAAGATTTCGACGAAGCGTCAGAAAAACCATGAAGCTCGAATTCAGAGTTTGTTCCTAACTGCCGTGTCCATCTCGGAACTTTAAGTGTTTCTAATTTTTCCAGCGCATCCTCCGCTAACGGAAATTCGATAGCACGTTCATGTTTTCCCGAGGGGCAATCTTCTAATAGTTCGGGGTCATTTGCGGCCCATTTTCGCAAATGGAAACCGCCAGCTTCTAATAAGAGTGTTACTTGAGCTCGCGCCTTTTTAGCCTCAATTTGACTATCCGCACCAAAAAAAAACGTCCTGGACGTAAATATTATTTTCTAATATATTTTGGGCTGAAGGCAATCTATTTTCCTCGTCATGAGCTAACTGCTTAATCACTTTGTTGGCCAAATAAGGACCACAGGCAGTACCGTAGGTAACGGTCAAAAGTCTATAGGCGACGATCCTTTTATCAGGAGAAATCCAGACAATTCTTTGATAGTCGCAATCCCGAGGGTCAACTAGAATTTTTCTAAACATTTTTTCAATGTAACCCATATAAAAAAGCGATGCGACCTCCAATTCATCATAATTGAAACCAAATCGTTCAGAATATTTGGGCCATAAGAAGATGAGAATTCAAGGAAGAATTATTGGAAGTTAAGCTGGAAGCGTTGAAGACGACCCTAAAGTTTTTAGTAGAACTACTTTCTCTTAAGATAGGGTGGTGAGGCAAATACACAGTTTGCGAAAAACTATCTAATTCCTTTCCTCCAAGAAGTTCCATATGTCCGATGCTTTGACATTCTGAAAAGAAACTGGAATATTTTGAGAATAATTCTGATTTATCCGATAAACGACGAAGTACTTTATTTAAAACGATCTTAGCTCTCTCCAGCGATTCCCCAATTTGTATAGGAGGAACGTTTTTAAAAGGTAAGCGTATCATGTAACGTCCGTCTTCCGTTCGTTGGTAATTCGTGGTGAAATGATCATCACAAAACATTTCGTCATCTGTCAAGGAATTTCTAAATGGAACTTCTTCGAACTCCCAGAACCTGGTTAAGTCTTTCTGCAAGACTTCTGCTGTGATAGTCTGATGTGCTGTAACCGGAATGTTAATTTCCATTTTATTTGTGGTTGAAACCGCCCCAGATAATATCCAATCAAAAACGGTACTTTGCGCAGTAAGAGAACCCAATGTACCCAGTTGGAGACCAGGTAATAAACATGAGCCATATTTATCGGCCCCTAAAATCAAATCAACTTGATGGGAGCTAAAGGGATTTGGATACGCTAACCCTAACTCTTTTAATTGATCTTCATTCCCCACGTTAGATTTTACAGGAGGAGTATATGATGTAAGGTGTAACAATACTAAAGCTTGGCTGTGGACTTCAGGACAGTTCTTTCTGTTGGAATTAAATTAAATTTCGCTAACTTTCTTGCAGAGCCAATATTAACTCCTCCAACCCCATAGACCACTGCTTCAACCTTTTTGTAACGTGGACTCAGTATTTCCATTGCTCTCTCGGAAATGAAACAACGTTCTGATCCTTAGTCTAACAAAACTCTAAATCTGTGACTTCTTCCATTTTCAGCTTGGAAGCAAATAACAGCCGTAGATAGTAAGGTTGAGCACGATGAATTGGGATGGTTATTCAGAACCCCCACCCTCATAGTGCAATTGCCGAGATCATTCGATTGTGACGCGAGAGAACCTGAAACTGCCAATTGAGAAGTAAGCGATGCAGAATTAGATGGTGGCAACGAGGGATTAGACTTATAATCGTCAGAATGCAATAAGGAGTTACGTCTCCTACCACACTTGTTACATTAAAATTTACTAGCACAATTATGAGGTCGATGTCCAGGCGAGGCGTGAGACAATTATAACAACAATGATTATTCGTAGCAAATTCCTTACGCCTGTCCACCGACAGAGCTTTGAATTGGTTGCATTTAAATAAAGAGTGATTCTCCTTACAAAGAAGACACTTTGAGCTAGAAGTTGCATTGTGGATCCCAACTTCCGATTGTTTTGAAGCTCTGCTATTTTCTTGAGAACTCGTATCAGCTTTCGAAGCTTTAATGGCCTCCAAAATACGTATGCGAGTCTTCAAAGAGAAATCAAGTTCCTGATAAGTGGGATAATCAGTACTAGAGCCAGCATGCATCTCCCATTCCTTGAAAGTACTAATATCAAATTTTTTAAGCATTATAAAATCAAGTAAATCACTCCAGTGTTCTGTTAAGCGTTTCAGATTTTTGAGAGCCGCCAATGACTTATTTGTTTTATCGCGTAAGTTTTTTAAGTCTTCCAGGATATTATTCGGCACATTATGAAGATTGATAAAGGATTGTAAATGAGTCGAGGTCAAAGCTCTCTTGTTGTCAAATCTAGTCTTTAGCGACTCCCAAGTGGAGATAAAATTAGCATCAGTTATCGCAACATGTTTTAACACACCTTCAGCTTCACCTTTTAAAGACAAAAGAAAACCTACAAATAATGTAACCTTGTTACATGAGACAAGGATTCGTTTCGAATTATTAAAGCATTAAATAAATCTTGAAAATTCTCCCAATCCTTGTAGTCTCCTGAAAATTTCGGTAAAGGTTCTTGCTCTGTGACGTCAAGCCTTCATATTTTCCAGCTTGCTCATGTGCTTTCACATAACGGAATTGCTCACTTTTGGTCTTTTCTGCACTAATTTTGCACTTTTAGTAGTTTTTTCACGATCTCATATCCGGCTCAAAGGACCATGTTTGAAGTTTACACTTGTAAAGTAAATAATTTTGCCAAATCAGAAATAGTCAGAGAATAATCGTGAGAGTTGATTAAAATTACAAGTTTTATTTAATTTTCACTCGTAATTTTAGACATTTTTTAAGATCTTAAGTTCAGTCTTTTCAGAGGCAATCATATCATTGATCCGAATTGATCGGACATCGATCTGTCGCGATTTACAGCTACTCGCACACTGTCTTTCTTAAGCGATGAGGCGCTCATCAACACACGCAAATTGAGAAATCACGTGACTTCAAACATCCATTTAAATAATGAGGAAATATATATTAAGATTTAGAAATTGGCGATGTAGATAAGTTGTCTATCATTTTCAATCGCCGAAAATCTCATGACAACGAAACATTACAACTTTAAACACAGTGGAAAGATTCTATTCTTACCTTGCTGGACTACAATTAAAACTAGTCACAGACCATGAGCCACTAGAAGCGCTATTTAAGCCTACATCAAAGCCACATGCACGCATTGAAAGATGGTTACTCAGAATGCAAAATTTCAAATTTAAAGTAATATACCAGCCCGGAAAAACGAATATCACTGACTCAGTATCAAGACTGTGCAAGCTACAGGAAGTAGATTCATTTGATTTTCAAAGGTTGTCTCAGAAAGTAAAATGGACAAAGATATCGTGGATGCAGTTTCCAAAATTAATAACGACACATGGCCAGTTTCAGACAAAAACGTATACTTTCCCTTTAGGATGGAATTATCGACCATGGGCTCTGTGATTTTAAGAGGAAACAGAATTGTGATACCACAGTTCCCCACAAAGGAGATATTGGAGTTAGCACATGAAGTCCATTTAGCGGAAACGGTCATGAAGAGAAGTTTGCGGGCAAAAGTTTGGTGGCCAATGATTGATAGGCAAGCAGAACGATTTGCGAAAAATTGACGGGATTGTTTGCTAGTCTCGTAACCCAACAAACCACCACCAATGTTCAGGCAGAATTTTCCGGAGGGACCGTGGCTATGTCTCGCCATAGATTTATTGGGCCCATTACCAAACAAATATATGGTACTAGTGATCACCAACTACTATTCCAGATACCAGGAAATTAAGTTCCTGAAGTCAAAAGCATCATCCGTTATAATTAATCGCTTAACATAAATGTTCTCTCGCCTTGGTGTTCCTCGTAGTATGAGAGTTGATAATGGTAGACAATTTGAATTCAAGGAATTTTGCAAAAACTACAAAATCGAACTCATTCGAGCACCACCATATTGGCCACAAGCTAATGGAGAGGTGGAAATCACGAATAAGTCAATTTTGAAACGACTACAAATTGCTCATACAAACAGAAATGACTACCAGGCTGAGATACAAAAGTTCATTTTGATGTACAATGCTACTCCCCATGGAACAACGGGAAAATCCCGTTCTGAAATTTTATTTGGCAGACAAATCAGAGACAAAATCTCATGTGTAGCTGATCTCATACACGCTGAAGGAGACCAAGAGGTTAGAGATAATGACATATGTAACAAACAAAAAGGAAAGGACAGAGAAGACAGAGCCAGAGGATCTAGAAATAGTTCTATAGAGCCAGGAGACAAAGTCATAGTTCAAAATATGACAGCCTCAAATAAATCGGATAGAAGGTTCAGAAACGAGGAGTACGAAGTGATCGAGAGGAACGGCAATGAAGTTACATTAATGAAAAATGGCAAAATATACAAAAGACGCACATCACGTGTGAAAAAGCTACCCGAGGTCCCAGTTCGATCTTCAGAGAATCCATCGCCAACTGCTAGATAATCTGAAAACATCAGGGTCCATCCGGCACCTGATAGAAGAACCCAGTGCAAGGACCAAGAGAGGGATGACTTTTTGGTGCCAAAAGTCCAACTACTGAAGTTGAAAAAAAGGAGGGATTGTGGGAACCCGTGATGGAGGGGGGCCGAGACGGAACACAGTGGACCTTTTTTGAAATTCTGTCTCAAAACAGTAGAACCTTGAAAATCTGTGTTGAAGATGGCATTTTCGGCAAAAAAAACCGTTTATTGAATACCAAAAATGCTTAGATTTTACATTTTATGTGCTATACATGTTTTTATATAGATTTTTGCATGCTCAATCTGAACCTGACATTTAAATTGTTGTAATTCCTCCTAGTTCATCAAAAAAGTGAATTTAAATTAATTATATTTAACCTTAATTTGGTTAATCCAAAATCGCAACAATGTGCATATATTAAATTTATGATATTAATCGAAGCTTTTGTCGACATTAATATATAAATTATATTTTAATTATATTTTCGAATCAATTTTTCGAATAATGAATCACATTGTTGGGATGAAGGATGATCCATTATGCTCCGATTTATTCAAAGCAACAACTCTTTCATTTGTCATTTCAATCAATTTCAGGCTTGAAAAGGGACCACATAGTGTCCGATCCGTAGCCATTTCAAACTAAAATTTTAATTTTGTTTACTTGACCTTTGGCACCGAATAATTTATTTATACACCAAATAAGAGGTCAAAGCTGAAGAAGAATGATATAGTATGCTTTTAGTGTGTAAGGTTCTTGATTATATTACACTTTGTGTGTATTTATGACTTAATATTCCTCATTTTATGATAAAATAGTATAATATTCTACTATTTTCTCAAAGTAGCAAGAAATATAATCGGAACAGAAAGTTCCTTATTGACACAAAAATTTGGCCGTTTGTGAAAAAAAGACTGTGTACCCAAGCCGAGATAGCCTGCTCCTCACATACAAAACAAATTATGGTAACCGGCCAAACAAGGCTAATCTAACCGTGGGTGAGGCTTCGGTTAACAGTCTTTTGTTTCACAAACGGACTGTAAAAAAGCCCGGTCCCCGAGCCTTTAACTGAGCTGGGCTAAGTTCACTCGGCCAGTGCAGAGCTCTGTAAGTGACAATCTGTATGGCCTTCAATTCACTTAAAACGCTATTGATATAGAGAGACAGAATGACCTCCAAAGACAACTTCTCTCCCCCTCCCTCTCTCTATCTCTATACAGGGTGTCGACTGTGCTTGAATTTAAGGAAATCCGGGAATTCTCCAGGAATTGAAAAAAATCTGGGAAAATCTGGGATTTATCCTTGGTTTTATTTTTGATGCGGAATGTGCACTCCATTTCCTTATAATTCACAATTTTTCATTGTCACTTTGAGCTACTTGCGCTACTTTTTTCTTACTTAGAATTTAAATTCTTTAAAATGATTAAAAATAAAAAAATAAATTTTGTAAATAAATTGTTATATTGCAACTGAGAAAATTAAGTCTGTCGCAACCCACACTATGCATTGTATGTATGCTCCTATCGTGAAAAGGACTTTATATTCATAGGTGAAAAGAATTCCCTTTCTGGAAATGACAGATCCTGCCGGTAGTAGCAAAACCAATAAATAAGTTATCCTTCCGCGTCTCAAGACAAGTCTACCTGGTTTTACTGTGGCCCAGCTGCAGTCACTAATGCAAGAAAGGTGTGTTTATCTCCAATGCCGAGCTGGTGAGACGGAACGAGACATCATGGTCTTGAAGAAATATTGAAGACATTCAAGACCAAATATTTTTACCCGGGTTGTGTGTATTATGATTCGTATTCGTTCATCTGAGCTGTTACAACGTTTTTAATTACGATTAAATCAAAAATGTATTGCTATATATTTTTGTGGGCCCTGTAGTCTCTACTCATGCATAATAAATATATCTTTTCATACGTGCGTAAGAAATGCTACTTTAAACGTCTATTGAGCAAGCACAAAATGATAAATTTCACAAAGCCATTATTGCATTGTGTTAGAACTTCATTTAATAGATGTCTCTCATTATTTTTGCACGCAATAAATATATTTCTTTTAGTGCTGCACTATTTTCACATGTCCTGCGGACGCGAAGCGACAAGATGAATGCCTTCTGCATTCATCTCGCTAGTGCCTCGGTATGTTTTCGGTACGCGGGTATAGCTTTTAGGTTACGAACCAGTGCTAATTTCTTACCTCCGAGAGTATTGATCATGAGACCCCGCACACTTTACATTCAAATTTGGCCCCAGTCAGATTGGCTGAAAATGCAATATAACATAGTTAAAAGCCTCCTAATAAAAAAATCCTAATGGGTACCAGTCCAAAAAATCAAAGGTTTTCGAGACAGGTTTCATTGAACGCTAAAAATATGACCACAAGCGAATCTCATGTCCCGCCTGAAACTTGAAGATGAGGTGCAGATTTTCAATAAAATATGATCAGCACAATTACACATGATATGACACATATGACATGGCACATGACATAACACATGACACATTTCATGTCATGTTCCATGCCATGTGTCATTTCATGTGTCATGTTATGTATCAGTTATGACATATCATGTATCATGACATGACATGAGATGAAATGAAAAAACATGACATAAAATGACCCGACATGACGTTACATGACACATTAGATGACATTACATGACGTGTCATGTCATGTGTTATGTCATGTCATATGTTATGTCATGTCATGTGTGTCACGAGTGATTGTGCTTATCACATTTCATTGAACAATCTGCACCTAACCTTCAAGTTTGAAGCGGGATATTAGATTCGCTTGTGGTCATATTTTTCGCGTTCGCATGACACATGATATCACGTATAACATTTCATTCCTTGTCGTGTCATGACATGTCATATCATTCCTTTCCATTTCATTCCATGTCATTTTATGTCATGTATCATGTCATGCGTCATGGCATGTTTCATTTCATGTATCATGGCATGTGTCATGTAATGCGTCATGTCATTTCATGTGTCATGTCATGTGTCATGTCATGCGTCATGTCATGTGCCATGTCATGTGTGTCATATCATGTGTCATTGTGCTGATCATATTTTATTGAAAATCTGCACCTTATCTTCAAGTTTCAGGCGGGACATGAGATTCGCTTATGGTCATATTTCGCGCGTTCAATACCACCTATCTCGAAAACTTTTGATTTTTTGGACCAGTACCCCATCAGGAATTTTTAATCAGGACGCTTCGAACTATATTATATTGTAATTTCAGCCAATTTGAGCGGGGCCGAATTGTAACGTGAAGTGTGCGGGGTTCTTTACATTCTGCAATTATTCCGTTACCGAATTTGTGATTTTCTAGTAAGAAAATTGATAATGAAGGTTTTTTTTAAATTCCAAGTGTTGTATTTTATTACTCAGACAAAATATTCAGAACATATATATATATATATATATATATATAATTTGCTGAGTTTAGTTCCATCTGCAATCATTTCTAAAAATGTTACTGTGTAAAATTATTACTATTTAATAAAAAATTGTTAAGAGTGTGAGTCAACCAGTTTGAAAAGAAGGCTCGAACCACATTTTATCTGGCATAGGTAGGACTCACTTAGAAAATTTCTTTTACTTTTATTATTTTAACTAACTTTTACTTTTAAAAATTACCACTTACAAAATCTTACTTCTAGACACTTGTGACCAAAAACTACTGTGTGAATCCCTAAATTGGAGCATTGTCAGGTATAATATGTAAAAATATAAGTAGTCACTTTTGCCCTCGAAGTCTTAGAGAATGACGTCAGGCTTCGAGTGTACAATGGAGACTGCAGTCTGAAAATCGTAGTTCTAGAAAACTTGGCACCCCGCGTAAGTGGGACACGCGAAAATGAAACTCTTTATGCCTGAATTATGTCCGGATGATTTATGAAAAGTAAAGATAAGCTCCATTGACAATAACTAATCTTTTACATTGCTGTAAAAGTTTAACTTAGGCTTTTAAAGTGAGGCTTCTAGTTGGAGTAATGTTCAGTTCTGATGTCAAGAGTAAGGCCAAGGGTCTTGGCAGCCTGATCGGCGGCTTTGTGAAGGGACTCTCCGTTGGCAATAATCTCGTGATTCCTGACCATTTTCAGCACAGTATCTCTTTAATTTTCAACAATGTGAGCTGTGCCTAGTATAATTCGGTTATAAAGACGTATATACGCAGAAAACAGAGGAGTTTGATATGTAACTTCCTCTGCATATGCATGATTTAATTTTGTTAACTTGACCTTTGGCACCGGAAAATTTATTTATACACCAAATAAGAGGTCAAAACTGAAGAAGAATGATATAGCTATTTTAATTCATATTAGCTAAACCCTACATAGAGAGAATTTATACTGCTTCATCGGGCTGGAACTTCATTAGCGACATCCAAAATCTAAGTAAGATGTTCATATTCAATCAAAGATAAAGCTACTGACAACGTCGCGTCTGACCATAACCGACTGACACCCCTAATAGACCAAGAGCTCATGACAAAAATGATGTAATTATAGGAAAGAGGTATATTGTGTGCTAGATGGGTTCGACTTACGATAACGAACGTAAAGATGCGTGACTTGCAGGCCTGAGTGGAAGAGGTGAGTGGTGGCGACCTGTCAAAGGTGCAGATTTTCATGGTTAATTAATGTGACTCGGAATAGCTTGAAAATTTGTGTACATGTAGAAGATGACATATAAATAGCATATCCGAATTTTGAGTCACCTGAGTTGACGTAAAGGTGCTATAAATCACCTTCAAAGTTGTCGGAAATTCAGGTGAAATTTCTTAATATTGATTTTATAGGGAAAAGTTTCAAACAAAAATTGTTTTGCTTCGAAAGATGGATATTTTCATTCCTATATCATTTTTTGATAAAATTGATACATTTCGAGAAAACATCGATTAAAAAATACGAGAACAATCAAAAGCTGTTTTTCTGTCCAGGAAGTCATATTTTCGAAAATTATCAAGAGAGAAAAAATGCTCCCCAGTAGGTTTACTCCAACATTACTTTGTAATATTTTATTCTAGTGTTTATATTTACCAAGTTATGCGCATTTTTCATGTTTTTTCTTCATTTTTCCTTTCGCCTGTTCTATTGTGCAGCAATTTAAAAGTAGGTGTTCTGAAAATGAGAACATCAATAGTGTAAGTCTTGTGTAACAAATTGGCTTCAACAACTTTCAGGTAAAATAATAACTTATTCTCCTATAAATAATAACAAACAGAGTCACGTTCTGAGCTTCTAATTGACGTAGAAGATTGTAATAAAGCTGAATATTATTCTAAAAAAATTAAATAACAACATCGCTTTACTTTCACATTTACATTATTCATTTTTGTTAAAGTTTATACTTTTTCCGTTGGAATGTATTCGATCTTTATTACCGTGACGAAAGTCAATTTTCCGGGCATAGCATGGGGTCTCTCAAGCAGTGTCACCGTCTACGCCTAGGACAATAACCATCAAAAATCTGAGACGACCCCATGCTGCGTCCGGGAAATTGACTTTCGTCACTGTAATAAAGATCGAATACATTCCAACGGAAAAAGTATAAACTTTAACAAAAACAAATAATGTAAATGTGAAAGTAAAGCGATGTTGTTATTTAATTTTTTAGAATAATATTCAGCTATATTACAACCTTCCACGTCAATTAGAGGCTGAGAACGTGACTTTGTTTGTTATTGTTTATAGGAGAATAAGTTATTATTTTACCTGAAAGTTGTTGACGCCAATTTGTTACACAAGACTTAAACTATTGATGTTCTCATTTTGAGAACACCTTCTTTCAAATTGCTGCAGATAGAACAGGTGAAAGGAAAAATGAAAAAAAACATGAAAAATGCGCATGACATGGTAAATATAAACATTAGAATAAAATATTACACACTAATGTTGGAGTAAACCTACTGGGGAGCATTTTTACTCTCTTGATAATTTTCGAAAATATGACTTCCTGGACAGAAAAACAGCTTTCGATTGTTCTCGTATTTTTTAATCGATGTTTTCTCGAAATGTATCAATTTTATCAAATAATGATATAGGAATGAAAATATCTATCTTTCGAAGCAGAACAATTTTTGTTTGAATCTTTTTCCTATAAAATCAATATTAAGAAATTTCACCTGAATTTCCGGCAACTTTGAAGGTGATTTATAGCACCTTTACGTCAACTCAGGTGACTCAAAATTCGGATATGCTATTTATATGTCATCTTCTACATGTACAAAAATTTTCAAGCTATTCCGAGTCACATTAATTAACCATGAAAATTTGCACCTTTGCCAGGTCGCCACCACTCACCTCTTCCACTCAGACCTGCAAGTCACGCATCTTTACGTTCGTCATCGTAAGTCGAACCCATCTAGCACACAATGTACCTCTTTCCTATAATTACATCATTTTTGTCATGAGCTCTTGGTCTATAAGGGACAATCAGATATCACTCTTCTTACAGCGTATTCAAATATACAAATGGGCCGATTACGCTATGGAAAAAAGTGTAATAGTGTGCGTTACAATAGTGTTATATATATAATATATAATTATATATAATAGTGTTATCGTGTGCATGGCGATGTCGAGGGACGTAAGCTCGTGCTTCGTCCATGGAATCACCTCAGATAAATAAAGTAGAACCAGGACGAAAAGCATTTTAGTGGTACATACCTTTTTCGACGCCGACAGATTAGAAGACTGAACCTGCCAAAGGAAATGCTTGTAACGGCTTCGGGGAGCCTCCGTGCATATATTAAATCCCGAATGCGGCTTTCAAGTGCGACTAGGTATAAGTAGATCTCTTCAGAATCAAAATGTCAAACAGCACTCAGATTCACAAGCTCAGTGACCTCCAGAACGCAAACGAGACAGCCTCGCTTCAGATGAATCTTAGCACACTTGTCCAATCCAAAGTTTATACCAATATTTTGTGTGTAGCTCTCGATGATATTTCTGTACCTCAATCTGTTACTATGAAGACGGTTCTCAAAGCACCTATGGCCTTGACGATTACATTCTCATTGCGATACTCGCTCTTCGCGCTCAGCAGCTAGGCTATACAGACGATTGCTTTTGAAAAATAAACCATGTGAAAACTAGTGAAAATTCGGATTGAAATTTTTTAATCTACCAGAAAATTTATCTTTCTTCTTTTTGAACGTTTTCAAAATTTTAAAAAGTATATAACTTTTCTAATTTCCATCGAAATGAAAAGTTTCATTGAGATAATTTTCAAGTCTTTCACCCATCTGTGAGAAACTTTCACAAAAAATTTTGAAACTGCAAAAAAAATTTTTTATCTTCAAATTTTGAAAATGCTCTAAAACTTTTAATTTTGGTTGGAAATATCTGGTTAACAAACTTAACCTTCATTTTAAGACACTTACAAAGTTTACCAAAGGCTGACTCGATTAGACCAATCCTTCAAAAGCTAGCGTGGCTACAACATTCAGGTAACCATACAGGCAGACATACATACAGGCAGACAGACATGAAGACAGACAGACACCGACAAAATTTTATGATTTTGGGACTCTGTGAGTGCCGGAACATAAAGATCCGTTGAAAACCAGAGACCGAAAATTTGTACGATTACAATACACTATCATGAATGAGAATGTAAAAATTTATTTTCCATTTGTGAGTGTCCTATGCCCTTCAATCGAAAGATCTACGCCATGGGCCTCGAACCCAGGTTTTGGGGCTTACGAGGAACAAGGATGTTAATGTTCCTTCTTCTCCTATAATCGCAGTCATCTCTCAAGAGGTGCCTGCTTTCCACAGTTGGTCTTCATGTCGCTTTTTCCTCTTCTTCTGCAGCTTGTTTATACAGCAGTTGGGAAAGCGCTCCGCGTACATATCGGTTTTTTGAGAGGTGGACGACTGGATTTCGTAAAGACTGATGCAAAAGCATGCGCATACGCGCAATAAATCTCCCGTAAATAGGAATAATGCTGGCATTGTAGCAGTCTAGCAAGCCATGCTTACGTTGATTCTAAATTTAAAATTTAAATTTATTATAATGAATCATCGTGAAAGTATCAAATCTATTATTAAAGAACTCTACGGGGAGAGTTTCCTTACTAAAACTAACACTTTTAGTAAGCTCAGGTCTTCTCAACCTAAACTACTAACATCTTTAGCTTTCTTAAAACGGTGTAGGAACAATAACATCGTCCCAAATTTCTTACAGTTAAAAAACCATTTGGGAACATCTAAATCCAAATCAATTCTACATAAAACAAGTTTGATTCTCTTAAAAGAAAGGATACAACATACCAAATTTGAACTGCATACCGCCTCCAAAAAACTATTAAAACTTCATCTTTTTCTATCAAACACTCTCAGATTTGACATTTGGTCCACATTGGACCGCATATCATTTGACCAATCCCAACGGATTAAAGATTTTTGCACTGAGAAACAAAAAATAAAATTTGACAAATTACTTCCAGTAAAGCATGCACCATTAACTAATACAGTAAAAAACATCTCTAACCATCATCTCAGCAACGAAATGATTTCAGCCTTATCTAAAGGACATAATTTTGCAGTCGCCCCCTCCAAAATCCCAAAAGAAGAAATCATCAGTAATTTGGAATCCACAATATACACCCTTCCACCCGAAAAAGCAAATGACATACGACGTAGGACAGCCAACATTTTACGCGAAGCCCAACTTCCTTCCTCAAACTTAACAAAACAAGAAAAAACAGCTATTAAAGAACTCAATCAGAACAAAGACATCATAATATTACCCGCAGACAAAGGCAACACAACAGTAATTATGAATAAAGAAGACTATAACAACAAAATCATGGACCTTCTTACTGACGATACATATAAAAAGCTTAAAAAAGACCCCACAAAAACAATAACCAGAAAAACACAAAGCCTCCTAAAAGACTCAAATCTTGACAGCGATACAATATCTAAATTAAAACCTACTAATCCTATCTCTCCAAAACTTTACGGACTTCCAAAAATTCACAAAAACAACATCCCACTCAGACCGATCGTCAGCGCAATAAACTCTCCAACTTACAACCTAGCACGCTTTCTCGCCAAAAAACTTAAGCCTTTCACAGGAAACTCTATCACACACATCCAAAACTCTTTTGACTTCATCAGAAAAATACAACAAATTCACATTCAACCCCAAGACATCCTAGTAAGTTTCGACGTAGTATCTCTCTTTACAAAAGTACCAATCTCTGATACAATCGATATTATTAAATCATTTGCAAACCTCCCCTCCAATCTCACACCTTTAATAGAACACTGTCTCACTAATACCTATTTCTCTTTCAATAACCAATTTTACGAACAAACCTCAGGAGCAGCAATGGGATCTCCAATCTCACCTGTAATAGCCAACATTTTTATGGAAAATTTAGAAACTAAAATCTTTAACAAATCCAAGCTTAAACCGGAATTCTGGTGCCGTTACGTTGACGACACTTTTGTCATCTGGAGACACGGACTAGACGAACTAAACAAATTTTTCGATTTCATCAATCAAATACACCCTAATATCAAGTTCACTATGGAAATTGAACAAAACGGAAAATTACCTTTCTTGGACGTACTAGTTTATAAAAGATCTGATAACACATTAGGACATGAAGTTTACAGAAAACCCACGCATACAAACAGATACCTGCATGCCTCCTCCCACCACCACCCATCTCAAAAGCAATCGGTCATCAATTCCCTTGTATACAGAGCTGTCTCCATAACAGATAAAGATAACTTACAAAAGGAATTACAAAATGTTAAACAAATCCTAATACAAAACGATTACACAAACAAACAAATTAATAAAGCAATAAGAAAATACACTCAAGAAAATAAGTCAACACAACCTACTAAAGGAAGAGAGAGAAAAACAACCACCATCCTACCCTACATTCAAGGTATCACGGAACAAATAGGAAGAATTCTCAACAAACACAACATCCAAACTATATTTAAACCACCTGCAAAAATAGGACAACTTCTAAACAACCCTAAAGATAAAAAGGAACCTTTCAGTGATCCGGGAGTATATCAAATCCCTTGTTCTTGTGGTAAAGTCTATATTGGAGAAACCGGGAGGGCGGTAAGTCAACGTGTAAAGGAACATGAGAGTAAAGTTAGGCTAAAACATTTCACACAATCAGCAGTAGCTGAGCATCATATCGAAACAGGACATAGTATTTTATTTGACAAAACAACCGTCATTGCCAAAACGTACAATAAATTTGCAAGAAAACATAGAGAAGCAATCGAAATCTTGAAACACCCTAATAACATCAATAGGGACAATGGATATAATACCAATCCGATTTGGCTTTCCGTCCTCCCGGGTTTTTTAAAAAAGACTTGATTGGCCAATCAAGTTCAAGCGGTCCCCACCATGGGGCACTCTGGCCAATCACAGGCATCGTAGAGAATACATATATAAGAACAACATAACCTGAAACTTCAGTTTCAGGTCAGCCCTGAAGAAGTGAACTGCAATGTTCACGAAACGTCGGCAACATTCATAGTTTCGCACACGATTGAAACCCGAAAAATCTTTAAAATTTTAAAATTCTAAATTTAAAATTTAAATTTATTATAATGAATCAAAAAAAAAAATGTTCTGAAAAACAATTTTTTGAAAAAAATGTTTGAAAAAAAAAATTTTAATCAAATAAATTTGTTGAACAAAATTTTTTGGAAAAGAAATATTGAAAAAAAATGTTGGCGTTTATGCTCTTTTTCCCCAGGGGGGGGGGCTTCGAAACCCTAAAAACAAAGCTTCAATCATTAAAACATTTTTTGAAGTTAAATCTAAATTTATTTCAACAAGAAACCAACACCAGTGTTTAAAGTTGCCTATCCCAGTCTCTAAAAAGTACCTCATCTCGAAAGTGCGCATGCGCAGCTTTTTCACCAGTGTCTAAAGTAAGCCATCTGCAAACTGCGCATGCGCGAAATTTGTTTCGCGCCCATTCTGCTCAAATAAGAAAAATAATCATTTACATGCATGAAAACGTCAACTTTTGAGGTGGGTTTTGCAAAAAGGTTTTTCTTTGATTTTAATATCCATTCACACATGCTTTCAGTATTACGTGTCACTTCTATTACATATATTCTTTCATTGGCCTTTAAGGAGCGTTTTCCAGTATGAATTTCGAAAAATTTATTTAAAAAAAGAGTATTCCACTCTTGTATTTTGTTTGTTTTCAAAATTAACTTTTTTTAATGTATCTAAAGTTTTCTCGGTTTTGAACGGAAAATGACGCAGAGGTATTTAAAAAGATTAAGTTTCTCATATTCATTATCCCCCTGTGCGTAATTTGCCACTCGGGATGGTCTTGTAAAACTGCAGGAAGATATACGAAGTTGTAAGTTTATACGTCGCGTGGGAAGCCATATAATAGGGCAGTTTTTCTATTTTCACAGCATTCCCTCGCAAAGAATATTCCACACGCTATGCACACTACTTCTCAGAATGAAAAAATTAGATATTCTTTTTGCAGTGGAACATACACAGTCGGTCCAAGAACTGACAAACGGAAAAGCTTGAGGTAATCAAATGTATACATGGCCACACTGTAAAAAAATCTAATTTCAAGGCTAGTTTTCGGTATTGAAACAGTCTTCCAAAAATATAGTCTCGAGTGGCTCTATTCTAATGCCACTTTATTTTTATACCACTAAATGACGTTTAAGTACAAATTTTTTTGATCGAAACAGAACCGAAGTGAGAATCAAATTTGTTCTGTTCTAAATGTTTTCTGTTTCTCTTGAGCATGAAGTTGCAAGAAATTAAAACAATTGCCCTGTGCAATATTTTAGTTAGCTAGTACGTACCACTTTTCAATCTGAAGTTGGCAAAGTAAAATACTACGAACGATGGCTTAAAAAAAGACGATTTGGTATCATAACAGGACGCTAAAAAATAATGCTCAAAAATAAAATGGAACCATAGTTTTTACAGTGCAGAGAGGAGTTTATTACATAGACAAGAATAAGCAATTTTCAATTTCTAAAATGAAATTATTACAAATAAGATGATGAGCGTTATTTTACTTTATCATGCGATTTATTTAGATTTAGAAATCAGAAAGTTGTACCACTATTCTTATCACCAAAGGTTCAAAAATTGCCATTTCTGGCCCGAATAAGCCATAGAAAATTCATATTGGTTTCACATCCCGTGCAGAAATTTTTATGGGGTCCTGGTGGGGTTCTCGCCAGTTTTCACTAGTTCTAGTGTGGTCCTGATCTGGAAAGCTGACAAGGACCCTACAAGGAACGTCACACTTGCACTTGCAAACGCCTCATGTAGGGAAAACTCGTCTGGCCCTTGGTTGGTTTTCTTAGATTTACCCTAGCTAAATTTTTCTTTCCCCCAATTTCGAATTGAAATTAAATCTTTATTTTCGAAAAGTACTCTGTTAGTACAGACCTAGTACTGGCTGGACCAATAATGGAACTATACTATACATAAATCTATCGCCTAGCAGTCGGGAGTCTTAACCATTGCGTTAAACTTACCAGTTGAAATTCTATGAAAAAGCCATCCTCATAAGCTACAGCTCAAAATGTTAAAACACCAAATTTTAAACTCTTGTTTTCTAATGAAATGTTTCTTATTATACGACGATATGTGAATGTGAAATATATGAACTGTTAACAGGAATATAAATAAAATAATTTTTAAATAAATAATTTAAATCGATTACAATTTTTATTCGTGTAATATTTCGTTTTTTGGCAATTTAGACTACTTTACAACTTTCTACAATGACAGGAAATGTAATTTTTCATCAACATTTAAAATTTTTAACGACGGAACTTCGAAATTTGATCGTGAACTTTGACAATTTTTTAATAACAAATTTTTTAAAACTTTCGTGTAAGGTTTGGTTGTTAGGTGTTTTTGACCATTTTAAAATGTTTAAGATTGACATAAAATGTAATTCTTCCTAAAAATTTACACTTTTACATAAAGATGGAACTTGGAATTTTTTTCTTAAAGAAAAACAGGAAAAAAATTGTTTTCGCGATAGTTTCTTAGATATTCACTAATTCAATAAATGTTTAGATCATACAATCTCTGAAGTACGCTCTAAGTCAAAATGACATTCGCATTTCGCACGCAAGATACTATGATAAAATATAGGTTATGTTTCTGAATTCGGCGTTGCCAAGTATTCTTGGAGACTTCCCGACTTAGGGTTTTCAAAAGAAAACCCCTCCAATTCCACTAAATGAAAACTTAACATACCATCTGTATCTCAATCTTATTTTATTAATTTTTAACCAGAACAGAGAGAAAATATTTATAAGTAATGACAGAATACTTGTATATGGTTGCCTGATTAACGCCACACTAAATTAAAATTTTTTTATCAAAAATAGAAAACCTGAAGAGCGCCTTGTCTAAACCCTACTTTAATTGGGGCTAAGTAGGGCAATTTCTGCACGGGATATATATCTGCTAGGTAAAGTTCATGTAAAACTGACTAATAATCGTAAAATTCACGGAATATTAGATATTATTAACTATTACAGTCTCAAAAATGGCTATTTCTGATCCGGATGAGCGGTAAAAAATACGTTTTGGCTCTACATACATACTTGCTCAGTATAGACCCAATGGAAAAATATCTGGTTTTCGCGCGTTCATATTAGTGACAGATCATCGTGAAAACATTCCGAAAATTACAACAGTCAACGGTGAAATTAAGGATGGCTTCTAGAGCAGCCAAAGTAAAAAGCTTTGACCACTTTTAGTAATCAAGAGATAACATATATTACAGTAAAGCTCGATTAAAAGTCCTGCTATACTGTTAAAAATAACATAAAATTTAATGCACCCATGTATATTAAAATTAACATATCAAGCATATTAAATCGCTATTGAGAGCGCGTATATTAAATTTCATATACATTCATATTAATCGCTTACAAGAAAAATCAAGTAATTCTATTTCACACAAATTCAAAATAAGTTCAGCAGGAATTTTCGATTCTAAATGATAAAACATAATACCTTCTATCAGTTAATCAAAAATATGATTGATTTTTAAGTGAAAAAGTTCAATTTAGCCAATGAATAACAGACCTAACCTACAATCAACTGTACTAGCATTAAATTTCTACCCTGGAGAGAGGATTTTGGACAAAGTTCCACTCGTACGTGGCACTTCAATTATAAATGACAATTCAGTCGACGAATTCTAGATTAATAAATGAATTGTTAATATTTTACAAGCTTTAAAGAAATGAAAGTACTTTGAGTTTTCACGCACACTGCTATACCAACCTGTATATTATATTTAATACACATATATATTAATAACACTACACCAACGTATGTTATATTTCAGTAGCGGTAGTGCATATTTGCTTCACACACATATATATTAAACCTCGTACAGATTTTTCTAACATTGTACGTACGTTGCTGGATCATTTGTTTGCATGTAAAACCGATACCTTGAGACTTAGTGTGATGGTATCTACAACTGGCTGCGCGGCCAAATGTGTCTTGTTAATTCAGTTAGGATGTGTATGCATACATATTATACGTGTCTCAATCCCATGGAAGGAAGCCTGGCACGCATATCATACGAATTATCGCTACGTCACGCACCGTCCAGTTCTAATTAAAGGCATTGCGAATAAGAACATTTATTTTTCAATTATACGATAACTTCCCTCCTTAATTTAACTTTACTTTTTATCCTGAATCTTCCTTTTTGATGATTGTGGAATTGTGATGTTTATCAGCAGAATATCGTATTTTATAAGGATGTCATGGTTGAATTGCAAACTTGGAACAAATCTAAGATATCGCCTTCACTCTATGCATTGTACTGACGAAGTCCAGTCGGGCAAGATCCGAAATACATTATTTGTAATTCAAAAATTGAATACAGCTATATAAAGGAAAAGATTTTTTTACTAATCAGAAATTAACTTGTTCTGTTTTTTATATAAGAAGAAACTATCTGATGTGAAATTTTGTACTATAATATTTATTCTCACAAGAGCTTGATGGGAAATTATTATCTAGTCGAGAGAATAGTATTAATTACATCAGCGATACGAAGAAACGCTTTTTATAAATATACTCCAAACTCAATAATTGCCATTTAGAGCAAGGAAGGCTAATATTTTTTGTGTAAAATTGAATTTAGGAAAAAGTCATATTTACAAAATTAATAATAAGACCGTAGTTACAGGAACTAGTAGTTGAAATAACATAAGTTGTAAAATGGGTTAGAAAAATTACCATTCTCAATAGAAAGGTGCACTTAGAGGAAAAACGCTTGAATATAGTTTTTTGCGAAAATTCTCATTTAAAATGGGAAATTGACTGCCGAATGACGCTATATGTGCCAAGATCCACCAGGATGATCAAATTCGTAAATCTCATAATTTGTTTTACCACAGGAAAAAGTCTCTGTTCTGCTGCCCCGGTGACCCGTCTTCGATTCTCGCCAGCGCTGCTTTCTTTTAACACGATTTCTTCTGTTTGAGCTTAGAATATGGTATTAATATCACAGTAAATCCCAGGAATATTATCTATCTGAAGTTGGATAAAAACGTTGCAAACAATTGACAACTACAATTATCCGACCACAGATAATTTTTATCCGCTTTGTGATAAAAATTATCTGCCGTCGGATAATTGTAGTTTTCAATTGTTTGCAGCGTTTTTATCCAACTTCAGATAAATAATATCTTGGGGATTTACTGTGATCTAATTGTATGTTCAATTTATAAAATTTATAATGTGTGCAATTGTAATATATATATATATAACAGTGGATTCGAATTTATTTTCATTTAACTCTTCCGACCATGGTATATGTTCCTATCATCTAAAGGAAAAATTAGAAATACGTAGAATGAACATAGAAAGAATGTCTTTCCGATTGTATTTTGTTAAACTTCACATTCTTTTCTATGGATTATGGGAATATTTTTCTAGTATAAGTAGGATTATTTAATTATTTATGATTATATTCCAATAAACTTAGTAACTTCCCAGTTCAATATTCAAAGAATAGTGACGCTATATCTTCGCTTGTTATTGTCTTATTGCAAAAATAAATAAAATAATATCCAATTTTACAAATTAAAGTTTCTCCGAGTACCTTTCCAAAGAGTCTTCAGATTCAAAAAATCAAAAGTCGAGGTACGCCATTGGCTTCGCACTAATTATCTGTGTCTCTCCTTTACTTTATGCTTCTCTGGCCAATCCCACACTTCAACTTTCTCTTTGCCTCGTCTCTGCAAAAATAGAACAGCCACAGGAAGTATCTAGTGTTGATTTTCCATAACATGGATGCCAGCTTCCCTTTATGAAAAGCATTCTAATGTAGAATAAAATTTGTTGAAAGAAGAAAAGTACAGATAAATCGAAATAATGGTAAGGTGCTACACAGAAAACCGAGGTGCTTTACTTCACATAAGACGTATATGACATTATCGTTTTTATTGTGCTTTGTTCGGATTGTCGAAAAACATCAGTGTTTTATTTGATGAATGATCAATGTAGCACTTACGGATGGCCCAGCATTTTGAATTTGCTTCTTGATTTTGTATGTGAGAAGTCACACAACTATTTTGTTATGAAACGTTCAATCTTCGTCGCAGACATTTTTTTTAAATCCATTTTTAATTTTTAAGAATCAACATTTTCCATTTTTATCAAAAAGAAGCTTCTCAAAGTTTTGTATTGTTTCATACCAAACAAACATTACAACAGATATACATTATTATTCGAATTGTCTGAAGATATTGTTTTTTCAATGTTATCAGCTTATGATAAAAATGTTGTAGTCTAAAGAAACATGTGGTTATGAGTACATTTTTATCTTTTCTACTTAAAATGATTATATCGAAAAACTGGAATAAGAAATTTATAATGAAATCAAAATATCAAGTTTGAAAAGAGCGAAGTGAGATTGAAAATGATTGAAAAAGCCTTTTTCTAGTAATTTTTCCAATAAACAATTTTTTTCTCTTGAGTTGCACACGAGTGTAAAGATTGTAGTACGAGCCAGAGGCAAATCAAAGGGGAGTTGTCAGCAAGCCGGAAACAACCCAAAGATGAACCGATGCACAGTGGGCTCGGAGACCACCGAAAGTGGCCAAAACTCAAATTTTTCTTGGATTTAGATGAATCTTGTCATAGGGGGGTTTTTGAGGTAGCTGATTTCGAATTTGACATCAAAATTTATAAATTCAAAATGACGGATCCAATATGGCGCCTGAAAATTCTAAAATTTCACTTATTTATATGAAGTTTGGTGTATGGAGGTTTCTGAGATCGCTGATTTCGAATTTAACGTCAAAATTCTTTAATTCAAAATGGCGGATCCAATATGGCGCCTAAAATTTCGAAATTTTTTTTAAATTTGTATTTGTATTCGTATTTTTACATATTTGTATCAAACTCTTGCCTCTCATTAAATATCTCCGTACACGTAAAACTCTTCTTCGTCGGGTAATTCGAGAACGTCTAAGTAAAAATTTAGAAATGTCAGGCGCCATATTGGACCCACATTTTTAATTTCTGAATTTTGACGTCAAATTCGAAATCAGCGACCTCAGAAACCTCCTCACACCCAGTTTCATATGAATATGTAAAATTTTAGAAATTTCAGGCGCCATATTGGATCCGGCATTTTGAATTTATTAATTTTGACGTCAAATTCGAAATCAGCGACCTCAAAAACCCCCTTATACCAAGTATCATATAAATCCAAACAAAGATTTGACTTTTGGCCACTTTCGGTGGTCTCTCAGCCCACTGTGTAAGCTCAACTTCATTCACTAATATCTTTATCAAATGTCAATGGTGGCAGACTGTGGCAAATAACCTGATAGTAAACATCGTAATGAACGTAAAAGCACTATAGAACTTTAGATACCAGGTGTAACGTCGGGGAAGTTTTGATTCAAAGATTGTCTATTAATGTGAATTCCTTAAATGCATGAGTACAAAGTGAGTGGATTAAAAACCGAGCTAAAATTTGGATTTCTTTTCTATAACGTAATTATTTATGACCACTCAAATAAGATGCAATAATTGTAACATTTTCGTTCGTAACATTATGAACGAGTTTTTCAACGATTTTCTTCAAAAAACAGTAACCAAAAAAAGAGAAACATTTCTTCAATTCATAACGCTCTAGAATTAAGAGGACGAGTTAAAATATAACAAAATTTGGTGAAAAGTTTCTTCAACTCATCTATATTATAAAAAAAATTCTTCCATCAATAACTGTGAAGTTGACTTTTTGCCACTTTTGGTGATATCTCAGCCCACTGTGCGATGGTATGTACTGCCAGGGCGTGTGACCGCTATTTGTACATAATATTTACTTATTTATAATGATAATCACTTATAAATATCAACTATATATATATATATAATACTCACAACCTATAATTTATCATCGCCATAAGAGTAGTCTTTGAATACATTCACTGAACAACACTTATCGACCACTGAAGGGTGATTCACAAATATGAAACAGCCTATTGTACCGACATATATCATTTAATATACATACATTCGAAGACTGCGTTATTTATAAATTAATTTTTATATATTTTATTATCAATCACCATAAGCAATTATTAGCAATTATTTTCCACAGAAGAAAACTAGGGTTTCTATCAGAACCAATTTTTGGTTCCAAAGGAGCTGCAACAAAATGGAACCTCTTTCGCTGAAAAGGAACCAAAATGATGAATGGTTTCTAAATGAAACCAAAGTATGGATTGAAACGATTCCAATGGTCCCCTTTTTCACTTATGTCTTGACTCACTACGAAGATCTTACAAGTTAATGAAGCACATCTTACTTTGTAATTCAGATTGAATAATATTGCACTGAGAAAAATTTAATGAAGAATCTAAAATTATATACATTAGGCATTCTTTAAAGGAAGATAGTATACATGAAATATGACAGTTTATAAGGTTATGTTGAAAATCCGACGTTTTTAACTGCGCATGTACCAAAAAAGCGCGGTACTATTCAAAATGATATAATATACTCTTACAACATTACGTCAGTATTATAAAAACCCAATTGAAAAAGTCTGTGTCACTGAGGTCAGAGATATAATTAAGAACTTGAAAAACGGTAAGGCTGCGGGTATAGACAATATTAGCGCTGAAATGCTTAAATACGGTGGCGAGTACATACCTCACAGGTTGTGCGAATTAATAAATTTATGTATCGAAACGGGAGAAGTCCCAGACGATTGGAGAAAAGCGATTATCGTACCAATATACAAAAGAAAAGGAGATAAAAGCAACTGCAGTAATTACAGAGGTATCAGCCTTCTAAGTACCGTAAGTAAAATATACTCAAAAATACTTATCCGTAGGGTAATGGAAATTACAGAAGAGAAAATATGGGAAGTCCAAAGTGGATTTATGCCAGGAAGATCATGTACGGATCAGATATTTAGCCTAAGACAGGTCGCAGAAAAATGTTTGAGAGTAGGAAAGAAAGTCTTCTGTACATTTATCGATCTAGAAAAAGCATTCGACACGGTGAATAGAAGTAAACTTTGGGAAGTCCTTAAAGAGTATGGAGTGAATGGAGGGCTCCTACAAGCAATAAAAACAATATATACAGGTAATAAAGCGAGTGTAAGGGTAAATGGGATAAAGAGTGAATGGTTCGATATTATGCAAGGCGTGAAACAAGGATGCGTTATGTCCTCGTGGCTATTTATCATATTCATGGATAAGTGTCTTAGACCTGCCCTCTTCGACGAAAAAGGTGTAGATCTCGAAACCGTCAAGGTACGTGGGTTGGCTTTCGCGGATGACAAGATTGTTATGGCAGAATCAGTCGAAGACTTGCAAAGAATGTTGAATAAACTTAATACAAGCATGAAGAACATGGACCTCAAAATTAACGTGAATAAAACGAAAGTCATGGTGTTTGAGGGAAAAAGTGAGAAAACAATATGCAACATAGTCCTAAATGATGAGAAATTAGAACAAGTTGACAAGTACGTATATCTAGGTAGTCTATTCACTAACGACGGAAAAATAGATGGGGAATTAGATAGGCGCATAAATAAGGGTAAGCAGGTTATCGGTAGAGCAAGGTCCATCCTCACAAATAAAAACATATCAAGAAAAGCTAAAATGGCCATACATAACTCTATTTTTGTACCGACTGTACTATACGGTAGCGAGACATGGACCTGTCAAGAAAAGGACAGGAGTAAAATCAACGCGATCGGCATGAAACCTCTGCGCATAATATGCGGGAAAACACTGATGAACAAAGTACGAAACGAGACAATCCTCAAAGAATGTGCTACAAGGGAGACACTAGTTGACATATGGGAAAGAAATCAGCCAAGGTGGTTCGGACATCTTGAAAGAATGAAAGATGAACGACTGACCAAGCAAGTGTATAAAGGTAAAGTAAATGGCAAAATGCCCAGAGGTAGACCGCCGAAAGAATGGTTAGAATCTGTGAATGAGACACTAATACGAAGAGACATAAGAAGCCATAGAAATACAAGAGCCTGCATGAAAAAATGCATTGACGTGAAGGAAGCTAGAGTAGTATGCCAGGACAGAAATATGTGGCGACAAATAGTTCATAAACAGAGTGACAATAGAGTGAATGATGCCTGAAACAAAGACCTTGGACACTAATGGGCCCAAGTGGGGAACCATACATAATAATTTTGTGAGGCTCCTCATTTGGGGTGATCGCTAGAGAGATTGATCAGCAACCTGGGTCGGAGCAGTGTTGCGGAGTGAACGTGTCATTTATATAAATAACACGAGAACTCCAGATCAATCTAAAACATCTATACATAACACCTACATACCCATCCACCCTATACCCATATACCGATCAATCTCATACATATATACCTATTTCACTACCTTCCAACCGAACAAGTCACGCCTACCCCGGAAGGGAAAAGGCTTAATGGTATAATAATAATAATAATAATAATAATAATAATGAAGCTAGGTATTTCTGTTATTCAATTTGATTTATTTTCGAAAAGAATACAAATTGTTTGTTTTTATCTGTATAATTATTCATAGTACTTATTTATTTCGAATAGGCCCGTGTTTTTCGGCACATGGGCAGTTGAATCTGTGAATAGCCATCTATTGGATATCAACAAACTAAAAGGGAACCCTAAAAAAGAGTTCTATTGGAGTCTAAGTTCTAAATTATACCAACTTTTACTTGAGCCGCAACATCACCGAACCCCCAGTTTTTTCTGTGTTGTTATAAACATTTATTATTTATATTCTGAATCATATTATAAATTCTATGTCAAATTCTAAGAAATATCAAGTCATACAAATGTGAATGCGCGGTCATTGAAGTCATAGCAACCAAAGGATCAGAAGCCCCACGAGAAACACGCGAGGCCGATCTTTGATGGCCCAATTGGCGAAGAGGCCCTAAACGCCATAATTTTATGTAGTCAATGGCTACCCCTCAAGAAAATGCATCGCAAGCATCGGCACGTGGCCTCCCATCTACCTATGCACTATCCCAGGATCTATGTCAAGAATCCCATAAATCGATGCCAGAAAATGGTCCATGAAGGGACTATTCTCCACCCCTGATCAGATTTTGTCTATATATACCCACGTCTTGAAGAGTTACAACAAGTTTAATACGACCGTCGAAAGGCTGCTCGAATTACTCCGGAACGCCTCCAAATCGATGCGAAAAATAAATGAGTTGGACATAGTCAAAAAGTGAATCACTTATAAAAAATCTAGAATCAGTGAGTAGAGTTTAAAACTCGATAAGAAAAAGTCTAGAATTGTTTTAGTTCCATACATAACTACAATCATGTTAACGGCATGTTTCACGTTACAAAACATCAGAAAAAAATACGTTTTTCAAGGCCATAAAAAAAAGTTAATTTTGCAATTCCGGCAGCGTATCCAGATTCAGCGACACAAAATCCATAAGAATTGACTGGTCTCATCAGCCGGAACATCCACTTTTTCGGCAGAGTATTAGGGTCTTGATCCCTCTCGCCCCGCAGAGTGGTTGGTTTAGCAGATCAGAATAGACCATTTCTATGTACTTTTGCTCACTGAATCCAAATGGATGGCCACAGTTGTAAACCTGAGTCGCGTTTTTTTTATAGCATGTTTTGAATTATGAAAAATATCGAAAAAACGTCGTCTCTTGAGGTTAGAAAAAAAAACGAGACCTGATGGCGGAATCCCGACCATGAATTCACATTCAGTGACTCGAAATGCATAGGAATTAGAAAGTCTAGTCCGTCGGGACGATTACTTTTTTGCGAAGCTGCGTAATTGATCAGCAATCTTAAAATAAAATAAATCCTTGACATATTACAGGTACCTATGTGATGAATATTAAAAATAATCAAGTGAGATTATAAGTTTTATAAAATTGTTATGTTCGTATGCCGAATACTTATTTATATCAGCAAGACGACAAAGGAGAGGGTTTTTTACAATTTCTATATGAACTATTCCTTCTGAACATAATGCTCTGTAACATTTAGTAAATAAAAAGAAATATTTCAAAAACACCCAACATCATCATTTGCACTTAAGTGCTTTATTCTTATGGAAAAAATTTATGAATGAAATTTTTTTATCACTTTGTAATTACTGACTTTGAAGGAGAATCAGGCCATTCTGTACGAAAGTGATACTTGCAATAGTAAAACTGATGCCTTGCAAAAATCATGTATACTGAAGACAGAGGAGAGGGTATTTTATAATTTCTATGTGAACTATTCCTTCTGAGCTTAATGCTCTATAACATTTGGTAAAGAAAAAGAAATGTTTCAAAAATACCCAACTTTATTATTTGCATTTAAGTGCTTTACTCTTATGAAACAAATTTAAAAATCAAATGTTTTCATTACTTTGTAATTACGGACTTCGAAGGAGAATCAGGCCATTCAGTGCGAAAGAAATACTTGCAATAGTGAAACTGATGCCTCGTAAAAATCACGTAGACTGCGTAACTGTGTACGATATCTATTAAATACTACATCGCAGTAGTTTTTTCTACCGTAGCGAGAATTGCTCTCGCTGTAAATATGCCTATGTGCACTCAAAATTATATTTCTTCTAACATCCATAACATTATCCCAACACGTTTCGGATCATCCATTTTGAAAACTTCATATCTGCCCTTTCAATACCTTAATCGGACGAGTGCTTCCTCAGTGCAAAGCAGCGCGGGCGATGCGAAAATTTTGGAATTCCTGTAGTATGTACATACGCGAGAGTAAGGACCACTTAGAAGGCCATGCCGAATGGAAAAGGGTATACCCACAGCACTGCATGAAAGCAAAGAGATCGATTTTCGTGCTAACGTTCTCTGTCAGGTAATTAGGAGAGATGTGCTGGGATTACATTCACGGCTACCAACTGAGCTGAGCGAGCAGAGTAAAAGCTTTCAGCACCAGCGGGGCAGAGCAAACATTAGTTACAAATGGAGCCCCGTCGCTGCGTTCGGAGTTTCCTACCCTTGCATCCTTTTTAGCCACCTCGACCGCCTTTTTCCTTCTGCTGAGGGGCGAGTACGCACTGGCCTTACAAGAGGTATCTTCCTCAAAGAAGGGAAGGAGGAAAAAGAATGCCTCGATGGCAGTTTCAAAGGACCCACTGCATAAGAAGAATGGCGCACTGTGAAACTCGAAGCAAATAAAGAGGGGGAGATCACAGGAATAGGGCTGCTAAAACTCCTGCCTTACGCGACTACAAATGAAAATATTCACATTTCTTTCTCTGCTGAACTTACTTGATAAAATAAAAGGCACGCACTATTCAACTGAAGTGTATTTCTAGGCTTTTGTAAAAAAAACATGATTTCTGAAAAGAAGCAAGTTTTTCACATTAATTTTTTTTTTAAATTAACATTGTAATATTAGCTACGATCTAGTGAAGCATTACGACGATGCTGGGAAATAGTATGTCCTCACAAATGTATACCTGTATGCTAAAATTATAATTTCTAACAACATTCTCGAATTTGATGTGATCATTCTTCTAACTTAGGTTTCTTCTACGAATTAAATTTAAGAAGGGCCTTCATAGAAAATATCAGACAAGCGAATTCCATTGTAAGTGATTTTCAAGCAGGTAAATTTCAATTACAGTAAGGCATAATGATGTATTCATCATTGAAATAAGCGCCTGAATCACACTTTGTCATTTCTGCGTAAAGGTGAGGGTACACTCATTTTGAAAGGAGTCGATTAAAGTTACCAGTGGGGTATGACTTTTGTCTTGGGCAACTTTTGCACTAAATTGAATAAAAAAAAGAAGTAGAGAACAAACAGAATGTGGGTCTCTAATCTTGAAAAAATTAACACTTTGTAAGTGTTGGTAGATACAATTGTTGATAAAAGCAATCTAATGGAAGTTTATTACCGTAGCACCATGCATTTTTACAATGCATACAGTTCTAAGTTTAAATTACAGCATTGCATCATTGCTACAAATGACTTGTAATTTTGTTACGCGCAAAAAATAATATAAGCTGTTTATCGATACCAGTAGATTAATTCACTCAGTGTCAAAAAATAACTAAAATAAAAAATTGACCGTTTGGGTTGCACAATAACGACGTTTTTGAATTTTTAGAAGTCCCTTGTTTTTCATTTATTTTTCATGAAGTTGTGTACAAAACAAATGAAATATGTGTCACTTTTAAAAATGCAAGAACAGCGTTATAGCACGCTACAGCTCATTGTTTTTTCTATTTGAAACAGCTTCACACATGATGTCATGGATATTCGGCTTTCTTAAATTGATGGAATGTTTTTATAAATTGAGAAACCATTGGAGTCAAACTTTGGACAACCAATATATAATCCAGTTAAATACAGGAGGCATCACGAGCCGGTGTTAACTGCGAGTGTGAAGGAACAGCCAAAGGACCAAATGTCACTTTTCATGGACGCGAGAGAAGTTTGACGGACCCTCGAGGACATGGCATCAAATGTCATGTCTTATGACATGGCATGTCACTTGACACATGAGATGATATGACACGAGATGGCGTGACATGGAACGACATAGCCTGACATGAAATGCCATGAATTCACATCACATGACAGATGGCATGCCATGAAAAATGACGCATGACATGAAATGGCACATACACCACATGACATGAAATGTCATGTTATGTCATTTCATGTTTCATGTGTTATGTCACGTCATGTGTCATATGCCATGTCATGTCATGTGTCATATGACATGTCATGTGTCATATGTCATGTTGCGTGTCATATGGCATGTCATGTCATGTATCATGTGTTATGTTCCATGTGTCATGTTCCATGTGTCATCTGTGAAATGACACGTGACATGACACGAGATATGACATGACGCAAAATGAAAAAATATGACATGACACATGGCATGAAATGATACGTCACATGGTAGATAACACGTCATGTGTCATGTCATATGTCATATCATGTGTCATGTCATGTGTAATTTCTTGTGTCATGTGATGTGACATGTCATGTGTCATGTCATGTGTCATGTCATGTGTCATGTCATGTG